>PVJC01050103.1:0-11923 GCA_004026665.1 Murina feae
ACAGTTGTTGGCCTCTCTGGGACAGGGGTGGGGAGAGTTACTTGTTTTCTATGCTCTCTGCTATGGTATTTCTGTCTCTGTTTTTGAAATTTCTGAACTAAATTTGGATGGGAAATTGGTTATTTTGCACAGAAGACCTCTACCCAACACAACCAAATAGTCCTTCTCTTTGGTTTCCTCTATTGGATGATTTTAATGGTGGCATCAAAGTGAACTTTTGCCATCTTGGCAGTTTTACATTTGCAGCCGTTCATCTAGTGAAAGTAATCCTGGATTCCGTGTGTGAACTGCTCCCACTACTAACCTTTAATTGCTTGGTTTATTAACAATATTTAACTACATTGAATACGATCTTTGTTCTTTCAGAATAAGTTCTTAAAGACATGGAGTAAAACTACATGTAGGTCAATTTTACCTGTGTTTGATGGGGTGGGGGGGGGGGAATGAACATGTACCATGTAATATTTTTCTCATTGCTTCATTTTTCTATTGCAACCAAATACAATAATGATATTCTTCTCTTTAAAAACCATTAATTCACCTGGCTGGCATGGGTCAGTGGTTGAGTGCTTGCCTATGAACCAGGAGGTCATGGTTTGATTCCCGTTCAGGGCACATGATTGGGTTGCAGACTCCATCCCCAGTGGGAAGCCTGCAGGAGGCAGCCAATCAATGATTCTCTCATCATTGCTGTTTCTCTTTGTCCTTCTCCTTTCCTCTCTGAAACCAATAACACATATATTTTTAAAAAATTATTAATTCTATGAAATAATATTTCAGTCAACATGTCTTGAAATTAATAAAAACATAATAGTTATTTTTAAACTGATGAAAGTGTAAATTCCATTTACTAGTATTAACAAAATTTATAACAGAATCTCTGTGTGCTAGTCACTGTTCTAATCAATTTATGATTTTGGTATCATTTTATCCCAGTTTCTTACCTGTAAGATTAAAAATCTTTACTACTGCCATCAAACAGATAAGGAAACTGCTTTCCCAGGTTCATACAGCTATTACAGTTGGAGCAAGGATAAGAACTCCAGGAGTCAATAGTCTTAAGTCTGTATTAAATAGAAGTTCTCATGCTTAAGAAAATATATTTTTAAATTATACATTATATTTGCCTGACTAACTTTGATGGAGAATCTGGTACTTGTGGATCAATCAGAAATTTTGAAAAAGATGTAGATTATAGTGCTCCAGTGCCAGCCTAGCTGAACATTAGCAGGCAGATGACTTAGAAGGACATGATACCTCTCATAAAATATCTACCCCACTTTGTTAGCAGGATCTCCAGCTTGCCAGGAATGCAGTGCATTTATTATGGTGCTGCTGAGAATGAGGGGAGTATATCATTTATTCAGGGTGGGGAGAGACACTCGTTTTTTCACAATGCAAAAGAGATTTTTCAGGAATAAAAGTTATCAGAATGCATTAATATGTTCCTCCATTTAAAGTGAATAATTTATTTCTTCCGTTAGGCTAAAGCACAAGCCTTAGAATAAGACTAGCAGTTAACAGATCTAGCTTTATTTTCTAAATTGTAGATTTGTTTAAAAATAGAAACTGTAATGATATATGGTACAATGAATAATTTGTTAATTGAAAGAATATTGAAAGTTTAATTATTAAAAGATTTTTCTCTGCCCTAGCTGGTTTGGCTCAGTGGATAGAGCATCAGCCTGCAGACACAAGGGTCCCAAGTTTGATTCTGGTCACGGGCATGTACCTTGGTTGCGGGCACATTCCCAATAGGGGGTGTGCAGGAGGCAGCTGATCGATGTTTCTCTCTCATTGATGTTTCTAACTCTCTATTCCTCTCCCTTCCTCTCTGTAAAAAATCAATAAAATATATTTTTAAAAAAATTTTTTTTCTGGTAATAGTGAATAAATCAGTGAACTGTTCAGATGCATATTCTTTCATTTTGGATGGTTGCACATGTATTCATAAATATGATATAATCAGCTTTGTCTTATTTTTCCAGCTGATCCCCTTTCAATTTTAAATTTAAAACATTGCACTAGAGATGAATATCTTTGGTGTGCATGAAAAGGATTCCTGTGTAGCTAATAAATCTTCACAGAGAAATCCCAAAACTGTAAATTGAGTACCTACTATGTACCATGAACTGTTTTCCTTGTTGGGACTTGGGCAATAGACAAGATGTAAATTTTATTTACATTTTCCTCTATGAAGATAGATAAGAATAAAAAAACTCTTCTTCTTCTCCTCCTTCTTCTCCTTCTCCTTCTCTCCCTCTCCCTCCTTTCCTCCCTCTCTTTTAATTCTGCATGAGACACAAAAGAGAAATATAGCATAGCTAAGGGGTCACACGGAAGGAGGTGAGTAGTGCTAGTGGACCTAGACAAGGTCATCCCAGCCGACCTTTAATATATAAGGAAGTCCAGTCTAGATCAGTAGAACTACCTATCTGAGGGTCAGAAACAGAAACATGTGAGGAAGCCCAGTAAGGATCAAAGCAGATCCAACTTATTACATTCCTTGTGAGCAATAATGAGTGTTTAATATTTAAATCTCTGTATGTGTACACACGTGTAGGCATATACACATGCAAACATATATTTATGTATCATATCAGTTTTAGCAAATGTGGGCTCTGTTTCTCTGGAACATACTGCCTGATAATGGAGACTTATTTTCTCACACTCAGGCCATTCAAAGCTGCAATTTAGGTGAATGTAGCATTTATCTTCCCTCTAAAAGAACGCAGTACACTAAAAATTCAGCTAATCATAGAGCATAGTATAAGTCCTGCATCCAGGAACTATGGAGTTGAGGAACTCGTCCTAATGCTGCTTGAGAGATTATCCTTAGAAACATGAGAGATTTGGGCGCTGGCCAGGTTAGGAATCAGATTCTGAATTCAGTTTGTGGGTTAGATTCCCCCATCAGTGTGCATACAAAAATCAACCAATGAATGCATCGATAAATAAACAACAAGTTTATATTTCTCTCTCTAAATAAATAAAAATTTAAAAAGAAAAAAGAAAGAAAGATGGAGGATTTGGGACTGAATGCACCTGACCCTTTACCAAGTCAGGGCCCTGGCATGCTAGTTGTGGTCTCTCAGCCGTTATCATTTTTATAGGTTTCTCAACTTGAGAAGCCATTGTTTAGAGCTGCTCAGAGAACTTTTGGGATTCCTACTCAAAAATGAGAACTCTATGCAGTGCACACCTTCCTGTAAAACTCGAGGACCGCGCTATTAGACAAACACCCTGAATCTTATGCACCTGATGTGCATGCCATATATGCTATCATCTGTCAGCTACCTTCTAAGGTTCTGACCTGCATTCTTCCCCACCCTTCATTTAATTATGTCTTCAGCTGTGACATAACACTATCTCTTAGGATAATATCAGAATTTGATTTCTAATTAATAATCATGTTCTATCCAATCAAATTGCAACTTATAATCTTTCTGATTGCTGAATTAACAGAATTGTCTCTGTATAATACAGGGTGGGATCAAGAGTAGTTTAACAGTTGTGAATACTCAAAGCTCTTTTTATTCTTGTATTGTTATAATGATTGTATTATATTCCATACAGACAACTGTAAACCTACTTTTGCCCCACCTTGTATTGTACCTAGTATGATTTTTCTCCCCTCTGTTAGGATTACCCTTTGAAATCCCATTTTTCTATTTTAAAATGTAGGCTAGCCCATATACCACAGCATGGTCACCACAAAGTTACCTCTCATTTTGCCAATTGCATCCTACGAAATTTTATTATTCTATGTATACATTGATTTCATCAATAAATAAATGTAATAATAAATAAAACAAGTTTATTTTTCTCTCTAAATAAATAAATAAAAATTTAAAGAGAAAAAAGAAAGAAAAAATTTAAATAATAGATTTTTTTTTTTTTTTTTTAGATTTTTATTTCAATGGAAAACTGTGAAGTGTTACTTTACTTGAAAGTTAGCATGTTAGCCTCTCTCTCATTAATGGCTCCTGGCCAAGCAGTGAAACTCCTAGGACAGAGACAAAGGATTTCATTGGTTATGTCAATAGCTGTATATGGTCCCTGGGTCTTGCATGCCAATTCGGGAGCCTCGGTTCCAACAGGAGCTGTGGAGCGGGCCCGTGACATGAACACACTGAATGAGTTTTGTTACAGGAATGCTGGAGCTGGAGAGCCCGACTCAAGCTTCTCCGGAAGAAACACTGGTATGACCTCTGCTTACAATAAATGTAAAAATGCAAAGGCACCATGGAATTGGCTATCGACCTGAAGTGACATAGTTAGTAACACTTCTTCAAATGCAGATGATGGAGTTACAACATCTACAAGTGAAAACTGTATTTTGTGGGGGGAAAAATACAAGTAAAACAGAAACAAATAAAATATATGGGTTTTGAAGCAAATATAGGTACAATGAAGATACTTATTATATTAGTGTATATGCATTCAAGTTCAAGAATAATAGAACTGTTCTCATTCTATAAGGCTTAGGATAGGTTTTTCGACATCCCCAACTGAGGGCTTAATAACTATTTTAATTCTTATATTTCTTATCCTTATCAACATAATTTTAAATTAATTCTTTCTCTGAATTAAAGTCCTTAAGCATGTGGAGTCTGGTGCTAATGCTGGGTGTTCAATGTCAGAACTGTATTGCACTATGAACCAACTGGGGTTGAAGTGAAATATCACTTATATGCTGCTGATGACAAATGTATATCTTTAGCTCAGATTTCTCTCCTGAGTTCCGCTGTGCTTGTCATTGTCTGCACTTCTCCCTAAAACTGAACTCATCATCTATCTTTCTTTTTATATTTATTCTTTCTTCATTATTTCTATATTAACAAATGACAAACTATATCCACCCAGTTTTTCAAGCCAGACACAATAAACCCATCCTTAGTCCCTTCTCCTTAAACATCCCACTATCCAATCATTTATTTCTCTTAACTCTGAAATCTATACATCTCTCTGTATTGTCACTGCCACCAACCTGCTCCAAGTCACCCTGATCTGGATGCCCACACTGGTCTTCAAATGGTTTATTGCGGTCATCCATTTCAGACTTCTTAGTGATGCCTTATTTATCTTCAGATGGCTTCATTTATCTTTAAGATGAATTATATCCTTCTTTATATATGCCATTAGGCTATTCACTTTCTGAATCTCATCACATACCTCTCATCTCTTGAAATTCTGTGCTTTAGTTAAACTGATTGCTTTTTACTTTCCTGTAGAGTTCAGATAAACACTCACCTCACAAACTCTCCACATACTGTTCTGTCTTCTTCCGTTTCCTGTATACCTGGATTAGCATCTATTTATTTGAACACTAACTTTCACACCTTCTAAGTTTTTAACCTTCACACCTTCTAGGGTTCCCTCATATACCTTGAAGCTATTTGAATTCCACGTTCTGTATGTTTCTAACATACTGTGCATATTGCATACTGTTTTAAAATTTATCTAAATGCATTGCTGAAACCATGTCTTTCAGATACAGTAATTTTAGTGAGGGAATGAGGGTACTTGCCTGGTTCTCTAAAATCCCCTAAGCACTTAGAAGTCTATAAGTCACATTTAGACAAACCATTGACTAACACATCACAATTCCTCTTCTAAGAGTATCTGAAATCCATTAATTTGTCACCCAAAAGTATAGTGCTCATTGTGTTCACATATAAATGTATATTTCAACTAAAAATACTTCTTTTGAGTGTGGGCCTTTTTTTATTCATATTTTGACCTCGTGGCAAGGTTTCTGGCTTTCTGATTTTGAGGTCTGTGCTCTGCACACTTGGAAAGCAGGAGTGATTTAGAGAATATTTGTCAAATTTCACGCCTGCTTATCAGCAACACTTCAGGTGCTTTAAGTGGAAGAAAAGAAACATTCACGGGAATAAAATCAGTGAATATTTCCATTTACTACTTCCAGCAGCAGTGAAATCAATTGTATCTAAGAGGAAAAACAGTATGCTAATAACACCTTTTATTCAGGATTCTCAGCTAAGTGGTCAATTTTTACCTTCTACAGCATTATATTAACCCATTCTTGATCTAACTTCTGAAAGCAGACAATATGTTCACTGCTATTATTTATTGAAGATTTATTTCATATATTTCTTAGAATTAATGTTCATGAATTATTTTATTCCAAAGGACTCACAGAATCTACGCAATCTATTTATATAATGGAGGAATATGCAAATTAGCCATTACGGCATAACATCATGACCAAACAGCAGGGACCTGAAGCTGCATGGTGTCTGGCCAGGGTGAGGGACCTCAGGCCACGCTGCCCACTTCGCGGGGCTTGATGGGGGTTTAGCCAGGCAATGCCCTCTGCCCTGGCGCTGTGTTGGGGGACCTTATGCCATGCCCCCGCCTGGTGGGGCTTGAAGGAGGACCTGAGACTATGCCCCCACCTGGTGCCAGGATGAGGGACCTGAGGCTGCACCCCCCACCTGGAAGGGCTTAATGGGGATGGGGCTGGCCAGGTCTGGGTCTCCAGATTTTTCAAAGCATGTGCGCGTGGTGGGCAGGGACTTGACTCTAGGTCCTGCGGTGTGCCACAGACTCTGACAGGAGGGAGATTTTCATATACATTTTACTAATTTTCTTTCATCTCTGATACTTATAGAGAAAGGGCAAATAGCAATATTTAAATATTTCCTCTAATTAATTCCCTTTTTAATGTGCACAACTTTTGTGCACCAGACCACTAGTAGATAATAAATACATACATATTTAGTAAGAACTTACTCTGGGCAGGCAAAGTTTATTTGATGGATCCATAGCAAAGAACATATAGGATGTACCTATATCCATGGGTATAAAAATCCATGCCCTTTTGAAGTTTGCATTTTGGCATGGAAAATAGACAAGAACAAAATACATAAATTGCATACTGTACTCAAAGATTATATGGGTTATAGAGAAACATAAAGCCAGCAATGGGTTTCAGGGTGTGGTTGTCACAAAGGCTCTCTGACAAAACCCTTTTCAGGTTCCCCTGAACTCCCTTCTTAACTAGACCCGGACTTTCGGACTTCTGTGTTCATTTCTACATTGCCCAGTTTTAGCAAGAATCATGTGAACTCAGTTTAGCCAGAATCCTTGGTATATAATATGGTTACTCAACCTCTTCCATTCCACAAGTGATATCTGATCACTCTGGCCTGACCTCAGCAAGAAGCCTGTTAGGTAGGTTTAGCCAAAATCCCTCTTGATCTCTGATGTATCATCTTAGTAACTTTCCATCCTGCTCCTTGGCAATAAATTTACACTTTTCCTTGCTGTATATTGAATTTTGCCCAATCTCCCTCCTGATAAGTTCCCTCTTAGGGAGAATGGTGGAAATTTTCTATACTCTATAGAAATATAAGACATAGAAAAGAAATGCTGTTCTGTTAATCATGTATGTGCATTGGATATATTTTCTAAATATACTTTTTAAAAACCTTTTTCTATAATGTCTTTTGTGAATATATTTTCTTTAAATCTTTTGTGTTCATCAGTATTACAGTTCTGTCAGCTACAGTTACATTTGCTTGCTTTTCTTAAGGACTCCTTCACAACCTTGAATCATCAGATATTCTGCTATCATTTTTTGAAAATATATTGTTCATGTAATATTAGAGATACATATAAAGTGTATTTTGGGGTCATTTTGTCTAAGTCTATGAGCTTTAAATGTAACGAGTACAGAAAATGCTACTAATTATAATAAAAACTTAAATATTGTGTAACAATCACAATCTTGTAACATTGCCTTTAGACTTGTGAAGAGGCCTCTCACTAAGGCTCTATCCATAAGGGCATAGAAATGCACTAGTAGGTAAAATACAGTTTTACAAAAAAATTTCAGTTTGTTTTTAGGAAGGTATTAATTTCAAAGTTAAAGAGAAAACATATTTTAACATTAATCTCAACTTATATTTTTAAATTTTTGTGTGTATAGTATGTGGACCTATATTTGTTTTCTTATCCCAGGTTTCACTCTTGTTCAGAGAAAAACAAATATATAGTATGATATAAAATGTTGATAAAGTTACATTAAAAATAGCTATTATCAAGTCAAGAGCATGTATTTCATTAGTCCTAGCAGATTCATAGGGTTGCCTAAGATAGTCTCCTCTACTAATTTTATGAAGATGTGTTAAATGAGTAGTTTATGGGAAGTTTGAAGTTAGACAGACATTTTAGATTTCTAAGATAAATGCCCTTTATTCTAAATTAGTTATTAACACAGAATCCTTTTATAAGAGTAAAATATTTATGTGTGTGTTTTTTAAGTAAAAGAAATGTGGTGATTTCTCTCCCTGGCTGGTTTGGGTCGGTGGATAGAGTGTCAGCCCAACAGATTGAAGAGTCCTGGGCGTGATTCCTGTCAAGGGCAGGGATTGATTCCTGGTTGCAAGCTCCATCCTGGTCTTGGTCAGAGCACCTACAGGAGGCAACCAATCCATGTGTCTTTTCACATTGATGTTTCTCTCTTTCTCTGTCCTTCCCCCACTTTCCACTCTTTCTAAAAAATCAATGGAAGACTATCCTCAAGTGAGGATTAACAATAACAAAATATGGTGATTTATTAAAACCTACCACTGGTTTTAGTCAGACATATAGTTTATCTGTAATTCTGCTGTGAGTCCTATTCAGTTCCATTCTATTTATATTAGCTCAACCTTTCAAAAGTTTAGAACTGCATCTTCATTCAAAAGTACTTAATAATTTAGAGTATTTTGGCAATTAAGATTTTGTATTAAAATTTTGAACATATATCACATTCACTTGTACTTCAGAGACCACTTATTTATTTCCAGTTGTTGCTAGTGATTGCAGGTATTGAAAAACAAAATTACATGCTATTATTTCAACTCATGACTGCATTTCCCCAGATGGATCAAAGTTGCTGCCAATTCATATTCCATCATTTCTTTATATTATCATGTATTCCACTGACAGTTTATTATTAGAGAAAATAATTCTAATAAAGTACATTAATCAAGAAACAACTATGAATTTTTGGAGCGAATGTATATTCTTCATCTGCACAGTTAATAGAAATAGAGAGTAGGGGTGATTTCCAGGGGCTGCAGGTTGGTAGAAATTGGGAAATACTTGTCAAAAGGTATAAAGTTTCAGTATTGGAAGATGGATAAGTCTTAGTGGTCTATTATCTAGCATAGAGCCTATCATTAATAATACTATGTTGCATACTTATATATGTCCTAAGAGGTCTGTCTTATGTTAAATACAATGTCACATAAAATAACAACTAAAGAAGGGAGTAGGAAACTTGTGAAGGTGATAGATATGATTAGAGCATAGATATGATAATGATTTCATGGGTGCTTTTCCTAAGTGCATCAAGTTGTGTACATATAAGTGGTATTATGTAGTACTTGACCATCTGTGTATAGTTTATTCCACTTAGCATAATGTCCTCCAGATTCACCCATGTAGTTGCAAATGACAGAATTTTCAACTTTTTTATGGCTAAATAATATTCCATTGTATGTATACTCCATATTTTCTTGAATGTTGAGGGAGGAAAAAAACTAAACTATTGATTGAAAAATATGCAAAAGTCAGGAACCCACAGGTTCACATGCATAAGATGAATGGTACATATACATATGGACCTGAAAAGGCCTCTTGGAACTTTCAAAGAATGCTCAATACTCATAATAAGAGACATAAAGTTAAAACTATACTAAGATACCATTCTGTATCTCATAATGACAATGTTTAAAAACCTAACAATGCACTTTACTATAAGCTATAGATTAATGGGCATTTATGCATAGCCAGTGGGTTTATAAACTTGTATATCTCCTATGTATAGAATGTGACAGCATCTTAATAAAAACAAATCCTACATTTGCATTTACACTTTAAAACCTAGCAATTTTATTTAAAAGAATTTACTTTGAAGTTGTAATTTTAACAATACAAACATATGAAAAGATATCCAGTGTGGTATTATTTATAACTAGAGGTCCAGTGCACAAAAATCTGTACACTCGGGGTGGGGGGGTCCCTCAGCCCAGCCTGTGCCCTCTCACAGTCTGGGACCCCTGGGGGGATGTCTACCTGCTGACTTAGGCCTGCTCCCCAGGGAAATGGGCCTAAGCTGGCAGTCAGACATCCCTCTGGCAGCCCAGGAGCCCTCGGGGGATGTCCACTTGCCAGTGGAGAGCCTTAGCACTGCTGAGGAGGCAGAAGGGCTCCCTCCCCCCACTACTGTATTGGCAGCCATCAACTTGGCTTGAGGCTGAGCAGAGCTTCCCCTGTTGGAGTGCACTGACCACCAGGGGGCAGCTCCTGCATTCCTAGTTGTTCTGCTGTTAGGGTCAATTTGCATATTATCCTTTTATTATATAGGATAGAGGCCTGGTGCATGGGTGGGGGCCAGCTGGTTTTCCCTGAAGTGTGTCCCAGATCAGGTTGGAGGTCCTGCTGGGGTTCCTGGCCAGCCTGGGTGAGGGGCTGAGGGCCGTTTTCAGGCTGGCCACATCCCCTTCAGTGTGAGGGTCCCTGGTGGGGTGTCTGGCCAGCCTGAGTGAGAAGATGAGGGCCATTTTCAAGCTGGTCACATCCCCTTCAGGGAGGGGGGGTCCTCCTCAGGTGTCTGGTCAGCCTGGGTGAGGGGCTGATGGCTGTTTGCAGACTGGCCACAGCCCCCAGTGACCAAGTTCCCAGTGAGGCTGGCTGGAAGCAGGTATCTGGGATATTGAAGCCCCTTACACGTCCAGCGTGGTTCAGGGTTCCTTTTCAGGGTTCGAGTTCTGAAGGAGGCTGCACACAAAATGAAGAGAGAGTGACTAGAAGAGAATCAATTTGGAAACTGGGGGACCAGGCCAGGCATCTTTCCTCTACCAGGGTAGATTGCCCACTGATGCCTGGGTCTCACCAGCCTTTTATTGAGTCTCTGAGAAAACAACAATATCCTTAGGCAGGAAATTCCAAGGAAGAATTTTACATGTAATTAACAGGTGGGGATTTGCTGTAATTAACAATGTTTCAACTTAAAAAATGGGTGCATAGCTCTGACCTTTCAGAGCAATCAAAGTAGGTTAAAAACAACAGTTTCCAGCATAAAAATAATCAGTTTCCAGCATCTCCCCCGTTTTTTTCCTTTAAAGAATCTTGTATCTATAGATCATAAATAAACATATAAGAATATAAGAACAAAAAAAATGTTTAAGTCCCAATGTCAATGTCCAACAGTGTAAGTCCAAGTTTCAATGTCCGATAGTTCTGAATGATGAATAAATGGTGGCCATGCAGGTCCAATCTTCTCTGGTTTGGTCCTTGGCAACCTGCAGTGACGCACAGCTGCTGACTGCTAGCATGGCAAAGCGTAGTCAGGCATCTTTCATCCCTGGATTGTTTTTCCTCTTGTCTTCATAGCTGGAGCATTTCTGATAGTTCCTCTCTGTTGCTGGAATCCACATGGTCTTAGAGTTGTTTTAGATCCGGAATCTGCAGCTGGCCGTGGGCTTTTGGGTGCGGTGAAATCCCCTCACCTTCTTTCGGTGAATTTTCCACACCTCTTTTGGTGTATTTCCCCTTCGTTCTAGACGAAAAATCCTGCTCCATTCAGAAGCCCGATTTAGGCGCCAGATATTGAAGCCCCTTACACATCCAGCGTGGTTCAGGGTTCCTTTTCAGGGTTCGAGTTCTGAAGGAGGCCACACACAAAATGAAGAGTGACTAGAAGAGAATCAATTTGGAAACTGGGGGACCAGGCGAGGCATCTTTCCTCTACCAGGGTAGATTGCCCACTGATGCCTGAGTCTCACCAGCCTTTTATTGAGTCTCTGAGAAAACAACAATATCCTTAGGCAGGAAATTCCAAGGAAGAATTTTACATGTAATTAACAGGTGGGGATTTGCTGTAATTAACAATGTTTCAACTTAA
>PVJC01050104.1:0-11914 GCA_004026665.1 Murina feae
AGGGACCAATCCCTCACCAGCAGGGCTTCCCTTCCTTCTAGAAACATGCCATACGCATGTACTTGGCTCCTCAACAGGTTTATCCCACCACCGGGCACCGGGCTGTGGGGAAGGAGGTTGGCAGTCTCCCATCTGAACAGCTTCGCTGCCCCGCGGCCACGGGACGCCCACCTGGGTTGGTGTAGAGCTGGCTCTCCACGGTCTGGCCGATGCACTGCAGCTTCACCGCCTGCAGCGTCTCGTCCACGTGCAGGAGGGTGGGCAGGCTGCCCAGCGTGTCCTGCACCAGGTTGGCCACTTCCCGGACGTCGAAGAGCTTCAGCAGCTCCGAGTACACGGCGGGGAAGGAGCTCAGGAACACGGCCTTCGAGAGAGAAACGCAGGTCAACTCCCGGCATGCTCTCAGCAACGAGCTGTGAAACATCAGGGAGGCCCGGCCGCCACGGCTCAGGGGTTGAGCGTCAACCTATGAGCCAGGAGGTGAGGGTTCGATTCCCAGTCAGGGCGCATGCCCGAGTTGCAGGCTCGATCCCAGTGTGGGGTGTGCAGGAGGCAGCCGATCCATGATTCCCTCTCATCACTGGTGTTTCTATCTCCCTCTCCCCTGTTTCCTCTCTGAAATTAATAAAAATGTATTTATTTATTTGGTTGGTTGGTTAATCCTCACCCGAGGGTATTTTTCCATCGGTTTTTAGAGAGAGTGGAAGAGAAAGGGAAGGGCAGGGAGAAACATCGATGTGAGAGAAACACATCGATGGGTTGCCTCCTACAATGCTCCCTGACCAGGGCCCAGGCTGAGAAGCAGCCTGCCACCGAGATAGCTGCGCTTGATCACAATCGAACCCGGGACCCTTTGGTCTGCAGGCCAATGCTCTATCCACTGAGCCAAACTGGCTAGGGCAATAAAAAACATATGTAACAAGAAAAGGAAGGTACCTGGGACTGAGAGAGCGGCCCGGCCCCCTTGCTCTCCTGCGAGAGGAAGAAGCGCACGGACAGGAGCAGCTCGCGGATGCAGCAGCGGAACTCCTCCTCGTGCTGCCCGCCCGTGGCCAGCGAGAACAGCCGGCGCGACTGCACTATGTACTTGAAGATGTACTCCTGGGCCTGCAGCACAAGACGACACGGTGACCTCAGTGAGCGCAACGACACTGACACACGAGGACAGACAGGGAGCTGGGACAGCGCTGTCCTTCATATCCCCGACTTAAACACAAGGGACCCGGGAGTTCTGCACAGCATGTGTATGTGGGAGAAGGGTCCCTTTTCTCTGCAGCCTGATGAGGGAAGACGTCTTGATCATTTAACATTTCTCTGGGTGGCTGCCAGAGGGGAGGGAGCAGAGGGGCCCGGGGGGACAGGGAAGAGAGTAAGAAGTGTAAGCTGGCAGTTACAGAACAGTCACAGGAAGGTGAAGGACAGCAGAGGGAGGACAGTCATTAATGCTGTCATAACTACATGATATTATCATCAGTGTCAGGTGGTCCTAGATTCATCGGGGGCATCCCTTTGTAAGTTATACAGATGTCTAACCCACCATGCTGTGCACCTGACACTAGTGTAATACTGAATGTCCACTATCATTGAACAATTTCTTTTTAATTTTAAATATATCAACATAAAAATTCTATGTAATTCTCCAGAGGCAAAAACACAATGTTTTAATCCTCGAGAGATTTTTAAATTAACAAAAGAAGTCTGTTTTCGAAAGTAATTTTGCTTTGCTAGTATGGACTCTCACCACTTAGTATTTTCCCTTCAATCAGACCCAGTGACCCACTTATCCTTAATATGAAGTGCCTACTTGTCCCCTTTCCTCCACCGACATCGCACAGGGCGGTAGCCGACGGCCGGTGTCAGCAGACGGCTGGGAAATTCCCGGGCCATCCCATTAAGAAACTATATTCTCTCTGGACGTGTGTGCAAGCGAGGCCTTAGCATCTCCACGTGCAGCTGGGCACGTGGCCCCGGGAGGTGGGCAGTGTTAAACTAGGAGACCCGGGGGAACCTCAGTTTCCCTTCCGTGGTGCCTGCTAAGCACCCATTCTCTCTGAAAATGTAAGGAGAATCGCTCAGCTGGTGATAAAAGCAAGAGCTGGGAACGGCCAAGCGTGACTGCCCACCTGCGGTCCTCGCACAAACCCCCTCCTGACAGCCCAGACCCCAGGGGTTCAAGTGCCCAGAGGAGGAAGGGTGGATCCCGAGCGGGTGCAGTGGGCGAGCCTGGAAGGTCCCTTCTAGCGTCCCCAGCTCTGCAGCGGCCGGGATGGGAGTCAGATCCTTGGGGTGCAGTGAGCACCATCCCCCACCCGACTGCGCGGAGGGGCCTGTTTCCCGAGGCATCGCCATGCCCGGCGCCCAGAGAGGCCGCGTCTAGGATTACCTTCAGCACCTCCTGGATGTGCTCCTGCCGCTCGGCCTCCGTGATCCGGTCCACGTACCACTTGAGCACCTTGATGAGGTCTCTAGTGCGGGGGAAACGGGCGGGAGGGTCTGCTCAGAAAAGCGCCCAACACACGGCGGTAAAGCGACGCCAGGGGAAAGGGCTCACCTGTACGCCAGGGCCCCGGCAAAGTGGCTCTCGATGTACGTGTCCATCACCGGCTTGAAGTGATGGAATTTGCTGTCTTGCAGCAAATTTATGATGTGAACCTAAGAAGAAAACGGAGCCTTAGGAAACCACAGGCAAGCCCAGATGGTTTTGTGATTTTTAGCGAATCCTCACGCTCTTAAGCGTCCGTTTCCGGAGGGGCCGTAGGCGCGTGGAGAGGGACAGTGACACTGTTGTTACGATGTAATGAAAAAGTGAATGCCAACTCACCAGAGAATCAAACACTTTCGACCCATACTTTTGGGAATTTTCATCTAAAATCCCGAACAAGGTGTCCAGGGTGTCTTGCAGAAACTGTTAGGGAGAGAAGAAGGAAACCCACCATTAAATGGCGGCTGTCCTTCCCCTCCGACCAGCCCCATCCTGAGGGCTCCGAGGGACAGGGACCAGCGACTGGCCCCCATCCCGAGGCCCCAAGAGGGACAGGGACCCCGTGTACCTTGACTATCTCGGAGCCGTCGATCTCTTTTAACTTGGAGAGGCAGCCTGGGATCTTGTCGGGGTGGGTTCTCCACTTGAGAAGGTCAAGCATGTCGCCTTCAAACAGAACAGAAATTCCCATCTCACCCGAGAGCACCTATCCCACGGCTGTGGCTGGCTGACTGCGCCCCGCCAGGCTCGGTCCCGCTGTTCCCAGCACCCACAACCTCCAGGGTGGGAGACTGGCCCCCAACATGCTCCAGGCTTGGTAAATGCTTGATAGTCAACACAGAGCTCTGCCAATGCGGTCTTACTTAGGGGCCATCACGACTCACTGACGGATAAAGTCTAGGGCAGCGTGGCATCTCTTAACCTGGGGGCTAACAGTCTTCGTCAAGGTTCCCCAAAATAAAGGATGCTGCTGATTTTAAAACACACAGCTCCAGAAATCCTCTGGAAGGGGAGAAACCGCCACGAAGATAAGCCTGAGGGAATCGTGTCCCGGGTCCTGCGTATAGAAAAGACACGGGCCCGGGAACCCAGAGGTGTCTGCAGAGGGTCCGTGTTGACGGGACATTTTGCCCGATGCCCACAAGGAGGCATCGTCCCCCGCCACCACGGCCGCCCTGCGCCTCCCAGAGGGACCGGCAGCTCTGGGCACTGCATAGGCACCGCTTTCACCAGGCGCGATGCCTCCCTGCCAGCGGCTCTCCTCAACACCAGGCCCCCAACTCGTTCACACGAAACTCGGGGCGCTCGTCAGACACATTAGGTGGCGACGAGGAAGAACCCAAGCGTGCGTCACTGACTCCCCGCGTCACAGACGTGGCTTTCGGGACGGTTTGCCCAGCAGGTCACCTTGCTTCATCCATCGCCACACAACAGGACCCTAGACCCCAAAGCCGCACCCCCCTAATTACACACAAACCCGCTTTACTCCACAGCCTGCAACTGCCACGTCTGGGGAGCCATCAAACCAGAGGGAGGAAGGCGGTGGTGTTCTTTCTCTCGCTTTATTCTCTCTCTTTTTTAAAATATATTTTTATTGATTTCAGAGAGGAAGTGAGAGAGAGAGGGAGGGAGGTAGAGAGAGAGAGAGAGAGAGAGAGAGAGAGAGAGAGAGAGAGGTGAGAGAGACTCATTGATTGGCTGCTTCAAGCAGGTGCCCTGACCGGGAATAGAATCGGGATCTCCTGCTTCACAGGTCAAGGCTCAACCACTAAGCCACACTGGTCTGGTTTATTCTCATTTTTTAAGCACGTGGGTTTTGAGGGTTGATTGGGAGAGCTGTGTACATGGGCTCCGATCCTGGGTCATGATGAGGCCCTCCCGTGACATGCACTGTACAGATCCTGACTCAGGATGGTCCCCCCCACACCCCGACAGGGGTCACTCTCCTCCAGCATCTGAATTGCCAGCCGGTGACGGACGATGCCCGCCAAACCCCAGCCCTTACACAGCCCTTCGCCCCGAGAGGCTGGGACACTACCGTTCTGGGTGAGTTTCGTGGAACAGAGGAACGACGTGATCCAAAAAGACTCCTTTGTCTTGGTGGCGAGGTTGCTCGTCCCAAGGAGCAGGCCCTTGGAGAAGGGGAGCTTGAGGTAGCGGGTGGGGTCCTGCAGGTTCGTGTTTTCTTCGCACTGTTCAAAAACAGGAATCATGGTGGGGGGGGGCCTCCTGAGAATCCGTTTCCGGGTCTGGCGTTTATGACCCAGAAGACGCTGCAGACAGAATCATGCATAGATTCTGGCTTTGAAGTGGGATCCAGCAAAGGTGTGTGTAAAAGGCGTGAAGTTCGGGTTCGGACCGGGACCAACTGGGGCAGAACCCCAGCTCTGCCACTTCCCACACAAGGGGCTGTCCCACGTCCCTTACCCCGTGGGACTTCCCCGTCCAAGAAGCAGGACAGAGGGAGCCGTGTGCTGTGCCTGACTGACGGGCAGCACAGAATTTTGGAAAAGATGCTCAAGTTCTTTCAACAGCTCAGCTGAGGCGGCTTTGAAACAGCTCCTCCTTCCTCTGAGAACGGGCGACCGGAGGAGATGGTATTTCAGGGGAACCTGACAGTCCCATCCCTGAGGGCACGCTCCCTCCCAGAAAACGCCGCTAACCAAGGTCAGAAGAACTGCAGATCTGAAAACAGACAGCTTTGCCCTGATCGGTTTGGCTCAGTGGATAGAGCGTCGGCCTGCGGACTGAAGGGTCCCGGGTTTGATTCCGTTCAAGGGCATGTACCTTGGCTGCGGGCACATCCCCAGTACAGAGTGTGCAGGAGGCAGCTGATCAATGTTCCTCTCTCATCGATGTTTCTAACTCTCTATCCCTCTCCCTTCCTCTCTGCGAAAATCAGTAAAATATATTTGAAAAATAAATAAACAAACAAACAAATAGTAAAAACAGACAGCTTCACATTCCTGACGTAACTCCCTCGTTAGGCAAGGACGGTCATTTCGTGCTAAAACCAGCGAGAACATGACAGAGGAAATGGACACCGATGATGCCCATGGAGCAGCCCACATCCTCCTCCTGTGAGAGGCCGAGGGCCCTGGGCGCGGGGGGCGGGCTGTCATCACACCAGCGCCGGCTTTCCGGGAGCGACACCCCCTCCACAGCGCGCCTCCCACAGACGCTGCCCATCTGTCTCACAGCCTGTCCTTCTGAGCTCCCGGAGGCTTTCGGCATGCTCTTACCTCACCACACAGCACCGGAATGCTTTTTTACATGTTTTTAATGATTTCGGAAAGGAAAGGTGAGGGAGAGAGAGAGAAACATCTATGAGACAGAATCATTGATTGGCTGCCTCCTGCATGCCCCCGGGCATGTGCCCTGACCGGGAATCGCACCAGGAACCTCTTGGTGCAACCACTGGGCCACACCAGCTGGGCTGAGCTAGCTAATCTTAAAGAACATAGAAACAACACTGCATAGAGTTGATAGACAGTTTTGTCACCCAGGAAAACCCAGTTACACCCCTGAACCAGAGGGTGGTTACATGTGGACCCTTTGCGTCCTGGGGGACACCGGGACCCGCCACGCCAGCCCCTGCTCGCGTTACCTTGTGCACGATGAGCTCGTGCGTGCCGTCCGGGAGCGTCCTGCCGTCCTCCTGCATCAGGGGGATGAAGGAGAAACCAAACAGCTTCTTCTCACCCTTCTCCTTGGCTGTGGGGAAACACAAAGATGGCAATGACTTACTGGCTCATGTAAGCACCTGGGGACACGGGTTCGGAGACACAGGTCTGGAGAAGGTGCTTATAAGACGTCCAGCCCACACTCGGGGGTGCCCTTTGCATCAACGGAGCTCTGTCTGCAGCGGCCCCGCCACCCCCATCCCTGCCCCTTCGGCAGCCATTTCCACTCCTTGACTGACTTCTTCATGGCTCATTGTCTGAAATGACGGGCATTCTTCTTTAATTTGTGTATCGCCCCTTTCTTACCACATCCCACCCCTCGCTTGGGGATGTAAGCTCCACAGAGAGCAGTTTCTTCTCTGCTTTGTTTTATTCTAAGTTTGGAGTCTCCAAGCATGCCAAGACCATAGGAGGTTCTCAAGAAGCACACGTGAAGGGGCCATAGTGGGAAGATCCACCCCACGGCAACCATCAGACACTGCACCCGGGGCACCCTCACCCCTCTCCTCCACACGATCCCCCCGCACGAGCGGCCGAGCCGGGCACTCACTGGAGCAATGCCGGAACTCGAAGCGGATGTGCGCGCTCCGGAACTTGTCCACAGGGATGGGCAGCTTCAGCAGCTCGGCCCAGCGCGGGCTGTTGTTGTGGTACAGCACGAAGGAGTGGTACTCGCTGGCCGGGGGCTCCCCGGAGCCGAAGGAGATGAAGTCCTGACGGAGAAAAGCGGTGATGAAAGGCAGCTCCGTGGAAATTGCTACGAAAGTGTGTGGGACCTGCCTGCTCCCCACACACACTCGGGTCATGGGGCTGGGCTCCGCTGCGCTTGCTTCGCTCCGAGACTCCGAGGCTGGTCTCCCAGGGCCCCCTGTGCACGGGCTGGTCTCAGTGATGGGTGCGAGGCGGGCAATGGCACGGCCCGTGTGAAGGTCGAGTCCATGGCAGAGAGTTCGTCCCCCCACCCCCTCCATCCCGGGCAGCTCCATCCTCCATCCTGGGCTCACACAGAACACCCTTCCACAGAAACCCGGACCATCTCCCCAACTCCTCACACCCCAGGTTCCACGCCTTCCTTTGGTCAAAATGAAAATACACAGGATGAAAGGTGTGATCTTTTTTGTTTTTTTGTTTTTACCAATGGCCAAAAGAAAGTATTTGTCTCCAAAACCACGACAGATAAAAGGGAAAACTATGAAATGGCTTTAAAATACTGTATTTACAGAATAACGGCTAGGGGACACTATAGACATGGTTAATTAAACAATTACATTGTGAAAGCCTGTTAGCTTTTCAATGTTCCTTTCTGAACGGCATTTTAATGATGTAAAAAATGCCCTGGGGTAGGGAAGAAAAGGAAGATTGAAAACACTGCAAGTCAGAAACCAGCTGATCTCGCTGCGGAGGAGCCCAGAGTGATGGCTCGGAGCTGCCTCCCCCAAACCCACCACCTCACCTTCAGGGTCTGGCCGCCGCTCTCCACAATGAACATGGTCACCTCCACGTTCCTGGCCACGCTCTTGCCTCCTTTCTCGAACTCTCCCCGCTCCACCGTGATGTACAGGTCGTTCCGCATCTCACCTGGCAGGGGTGGGACGTTGAAGCCGTTTTACATCTGCTCGGAGGGGTTATGGACGCTGCGGGGGGAAGCTCCCGTTCGCGAAGTGCAGGGTTCCACACGCACATGTTCTACACGTGCTTTTAGAAGGGGGCGCCCACCCTCCCTGCCGGTGTCCACGCCGCGCCAGGCCGCTCTGCAGGCCGCGCTCGCAACAACGAGCCTGCGCGTCCAGGAGGCACCCCTGGGGATGAGGTGAAAGGAGCTGTCCGACGTCCCCGTTTCCCAGTGTTTCCCTCATGGCATCTATGAGGTGCGACGACCAAATGACAGCCCCACGGGGCAGCTCCAAGAAGCCCGTCTGACGCTTGGGTGCCGGCACGCAGGGCAGAAGCAGCACCCAAAGGGGAGAGAAAGGCAGGCCCGTGAAGGATAGTTACAAGGCACATCTTCCCCAGAATTCCTGGGCACGGTGACCTCACCGCCGGGAGACTGGGCTTGGTGCTGTGTGAGCACCGGTGCAGAGTCACAGCCGCACACCCCCTTGCGTCAAGCTATGAAACCAATGAGAGAGCCCTGGGTTCGGGCGGACGCGTTCTACGTGCACACAGAGCATCCATTTCTCTCTGTTGGTTACTTGGAAAACGTGGATGCTTTTTAACATCGCCCCTTTCTCATGACTGCCCAGAGAGGAGGAAGGCAATGCCAGCTAGCAAACTCAGACAAGCATGCCCACAGCCTGCTTCCGCCAGCCCACAGGGAAGTGAGGAAGAAACCAGCAGAATGTCACCAGGGAGCTCTGGGAGGTCCGTGCTGGTGAGGCTGGCGAGGCTGAGTTTACTCTCACTGTCACACAGCTTTCACAAGCAATTCTCTCTGCTAAGAAAGCAAGTCGCTAGAAGCAGCAACACCCACACACTTATACAGAACTGGGCGATTTCCGAAACTTCCTGACCCAAGTGTGTACAGGGAAGCACCCGCGCTTGCTACGCCTCAGGAGATGCCCGTGGGCTGGTCACCTTCCTCCACAAAGACTGGCGATTTATGGTGTCGCCATTCACGCCTGCCCTGGGCGGACCAGGAGGCAGAGGCTCACAGAGAGAGACACTGAGTAAGCCCTAAACTGGATGAAATATTTTCTTTTCACTTATTCATTTTTTAATAAATTTATTGGGGTAACTGGTTAGTAACAGTATATAAATTTCAGGTGTACAGCTTTATAATACATCCGTGTACTGTAATATGGGGTCATTGCTCATCACTGGAAGTCTAGTCTCCTTCGGTCACCGTATTTACACTAATAAAAGAGAAACATGCAAATTGGTGTCACTCTGCTATGCCCATCAGCCAATCAGAGCAACTATGCAAATTAACCCAACAAAGATGGCGGTTAGTTTGCATACACAGGCACGGAGTGAAGACTGAAGACTAAAGAGGCTCAGCTTCTCTGCTGTGGCCAAACCAAAGGCCTGGGTCCCGGGTGCCAGGGGAAAACCAGTGCTGGTAGCCAGGGGAAGGAAGGCCTATTGCGCAAATCTTCACACAACGGGCTTCTCACATATATATGGCTCGGAGCTGTCTCCCCCAAGACACACACACACACACACACACACATATTTTGGTTGTTTGTTTGGATGTTTTGCTCTCTCATTCTGGGCACTGCAGACTTGTGTCTGGAAGGCCAGATCCCAGGATGGCAGGAACGGAGGATATTTTTTCCATTGATTTTTAGAGAGAATGGAAGGGACAGAAACATCGATGTGAGAGAGACTCATTGATGGATTGCCTTCCACACATGCTCTGACCTGGACTGGGGATTGAACTTGCAACCCAGGTACATGCCCTTGACCAGAGTCAAGCCCAAGGCCCTTCAGTCTGTGGGTCTGCGCTCTAACCATTGAGCACTCTGGCTAGGGCTGTCGCCATACATTTGGCCCCTTTACCCTCTGCATCCTCTCCGCCCCCCATTCTCCTGATAAACACCATCCTGTTGCGTCTCTGAGTTGGCTTGTTGCTTTTTGTCTTATATCCTATACGAGTGGCCCTTTAGGAGGAGGACGCCGACAATGCGCCCGTGGGATAGTGGGTACAGGCCTCTGCCTCGCAGGTGCTCGGTGTCCTCACCCAATCCAGCTTGGGGGGGCCATGAGCTTGGAATTCCAGAAGAAAAGCAACCTGTTTCATTCGGCACATTTAAAATTACATTAGAATCCTTTGAAAGATTTTACATTTAAAATTACATTAGAATCCTCTGAAAGGCTTCTGTTTTTAATCAGCTCCATTGTTTTTACAAGTCTTGTAAATTTTACAAATTTGCGAGATTTTTGCTGCCCCGTTCATTTAATGACCATATATACTTATCACTACAGCCACCCACCATTTTTACTGCTATTTCTTTGACCAGTTTCACTGTAAAAAATAAATACTCCCCTAGCTGATTTGGCTCAGTGGATAGAGTGTTGACCTGCGGACTAAAGGGTCCCGGGTTCGATTCCGGTCAAGAGCATATGCCTGGATTGTGGGCTCGAGCCCCAGTGGGGGGGGGGGGGGGGGCGGGTACAGGAGGCAGCCAATCGATGTGCCCGTCTCACATCAATGCTTCCCTCTCTCTCTTCTTCTCTCTCTCTCTCTCGCCCTCTCCCCTCCACTCTCTCTAAGAACTAATGGGAAAATATCCTTGGGTGGGGATTAATACACAAACAAAGAATCAATCCCTCGCATTCTGTGCACTGCAGACTTGCGTCTGGGAGGCCAGATCCCAAAACAGCAGGAACCTCGCTGGTATAATCAGTGTAGGAAGGGACGGGAGCGAGCCTGACTCCACAGAAAGTTCTGCCCATCGTTAGAGCCAGACCCAAGGGCCTGGCAGGCACGGCCCAGACAGTGACTCAGGCCACAGAGCGTCTGTCACGTGGCCTCACATTTTCCACTGCTCACCGATCCTGCCTGGGGACCCGCAGCTGGCTGCCTTCTCTGCTAAAACGTGTTTTTTATATCAGATCTGCCCATCCCGTTGCTTCCCGGTGGGATGACACTTTTCCTTTTTTGTTAAAGAGGAAATACCAGGTATTTATAGCACAGAAGGAAAAAGTAGCAGAATTGCCCGCCAGCAAGGTCCCCGTTCCATACACAGCGTTTTCAACCACATGCACGGGACGCGGGGCTGGGCCCTGCGCAGGTCAGGTCGGGAGACTCCGGCTGTTCTCCCGGCCTCCGGGGGTGATTTCCCCCCGGGAGGCCACAGGACGCTGCACACAGTGCGGTCGGTCTCGGCTCCAGGTCAGGGCCCTGCTCACAGCGACTCCCAGCTGTGCCTGGGCCTCTCAGAGCACTGCCCCTCATGCAGTTACACATGGATTTCCACTGTGACTGAGACGACCTTCTTTCTACAAACACCATGGGCACCTGCAGTCTCTTCATCTGTTCTTTCTACCTTTTTCTTGGTGGTGGAGGGGGGCTGTGGAGCTCTGAGAAAATACTACCACTTGGCATTTGCTTTAAGAGTGTGAATCTCTCCTGGCTGGTTTGGCTCAGTGGATAGAGCATCAATCTGCAGACTGAAGGGTCCCGGGTTTGATTCTGGTCAAGGGCACATGCCCGGATTTCAAGCTTGATCCCCAGTAGGGGGAGTGCAGGAGGCAGCCGATCAATGATTCTCTCTCATCGCTGATGTTTCTCTCCCTCTCTCTCCCTCTCTAAAATCAATTAAAATGTCCTATATAATAAAAGCCTAATATGCTAAGTGTCCAGTCATCTGTTCAACCAATCAAAGCGTAATATGCTAATGATATGCTAAGGAAGCTCAACTGCTCCCTATGACATGCACTGACCACCAGGGGGCAGACGCTCCAACCGGTAGGTTAGCTTGCTGCTGAGGTCCGGCCGATCAGGACTGAGCAAGGAGTGGGCCTAAAGTGTCAGTCAGACATCCCCCGAGGGCTCCCGGACTGCGAAAGGGTGCAGGCTAGGCTGATGGATTACCCCCCAACCCCCACCCACAAGTGCACTGGGCTTCTAGTATTTTATTAAAAAAGAGTGTGAATCTCCTTTTCCCCCTCGTTTTTAAAATAATTTAAGTGTAGCTGGTATACAATATTATATGGGTTATACTAGTTTCAGGTGCACAACATGGCGATTTGACAGTTTTGAAACCTTACCATGTGCCCACCCCACTAAAAGGAGCACGACCCCCTT
>PVJC01050105.1:0-11904 GCA_004026665.1 Murina feae
TTTTTTTTTAAATATATATTTTATTGATTTTTTACAGAGAGGAAGGGAGAGGAATAGAGAGTTAGAAACATCAATGAAAGAGAAACATCGATCAACTGCCTCCTGCACACCTCCTACTGGGGATGTGCCCTCAATCAAGGTACATGCCCTTGACCAGAATTAAACCTGGGACCCTTCAGTCTGCAGGCAGATGCTCTATCCACTGAGACAAACCTGTTAGGGCTAAATAAGAAATAATCTTAATGTCTTGTTATTTGGGTTATCATATATTTCTTTCTCTAAAATAGGACAGTTTGAATAGTGAAAGGTAACATTAACTTTTATGCCAAAATTATATGTATAAACTTGGACATTTTTTTAAATGAAATATAACTTCCTACATTCACTTTATGTGTAGTAACAGTAAGTACAAAGTGGTCAGCGGATCTGCAGCTAGATCTAAATAGAAAACCTACCATTATAAAACTTCTAGGAAAAAAAAAACCACAATAGAAAATTAATTAAATACCCACCAATAGGAAATGTAATCAATATAAGATATATTTACATGATGGAATAAATCATTTTTCTTCAGATGAATGAAGAGAGCCAAATGTATCTTCAGAGACAGATCTTAAAAACATAACATTAAGTGAAAATAAGTGAATTAGCAGGTTGAATAATGGCAGTACACATACTTTATGGCACCATAACCTCAAATTTTAAAAGTATCTGAAAAATAAGTGTATAAATTCATTTGGAGACATGTATTTTGATAACCGTCAAAACTAAGCTTGAAGATGATAAACACCAACCTGAGTTACACTGGTTAGTGTTGCCATGCACTGCCTAGTTAGTTGGAAAAAAGACTTTACTATGTGACTTGCAATAATAAAGATCAATATTAGGTGGAAATCAGTTTCATGATCTAGTGATAGTAGCCTCACTTCCCCACATAGACTTTAAAGCTCTTTGTAATTATTTGAACATGAGCACTCTGTGTTTATGCTTCTGAGGATTTGCACTTAATTTTACCCTGCCTAGGATCACATTCACAATCTTGGTCACCTGATAAAAACATCACCTCACCTGTTAATATTTCTAAAGTCTTTGCTGACTGGATCTTCCTAGCATCTGTAATATTTCACGCACTGTAGTTACTCAGATTTTCTTCCAAAACCGGGATCTTTTAGAGAAGAAAAGCTTTTTTTATGAGCTGGATCAATATGTGGAACAGAGAAGTCTATTGATAAGTACTGGAAATAATAAATTACAGTTTTTTATGAGTTAAATCTGCTACTGATCCAGATGAAAGATTTATGTACATCTCAACCACTAGATCCTAGTAAAATTAGACAGTCAGAACTAGAAGGGCACCAGAATCGTGCTTCAATATACTGGTAATTTTTTTGTAGAAAATGCTCCTTAAGTAAACTGTATATTAGCTGTCATTGTTTTTTCATTGTACAACTTATAATTCTCTACATACTATTAAAAAAAGGATCCAAAATGCTCAGATAAGGCAGCCAAGAATGCATATTCTATGAATCTGAAAATAAATAAATGCATATTTATTTTTTTATTTATGTACTTTTATAACTACTCACACAGTACAACTGTGGAACAGAATAGTTGCAATAGAGATCATATTGCTTGCAAAGTCTAAAATATCAGCGCTATAGAGAAATAAGTTTGCTAAAACTACTCTAAACTCGGAACATGCATAGTTGATTAAAAAGAATTAGAAACCCAGTGGTGCTGAATACATTGTAAACAATGAATGCTTCTGTGCTCTAGAATGATGAGTTAAGCAAAACTGAGGGAGTTAAAAAGAGATAAGTTTCTTTCTAAGGATGTAAAATTTTACCATTTCAGGAAATGGCCTTTCTACTCATCCTTATAATAACTGCATGACTAGAGCTTATTTCAAATTTTAATTATCTTCTTAAATACTGAAAATGATTTAAAGTAATATTTCTCCTAAATTACAAGTGTAGAGAGTGAGGTCTGGAAAGATTAAGACCTGCCCCAAACCACATATTAAATAGATGTACCTGAGACTAAAAAACAGGGTGAATGACTTTAATTAGGTTCAGTTTGTGTTTCAAATACATAGCATCGCTTCTATTACTTTAATACAGCAAATGTAATTGTGTCCACGATAGTTCATATACGTGCTTAAAAACTGAATAATAATATTACTGATAGTCATTGAGCAATTGCCATGTGGCAGTGCACATACATTCAGTTCTTTCTAAAGTTTTATGATACATAGATAGATAGAACTATAGGTATGCAATTTAACCAATAGCTACTGTCTGCAACTCTCTTCTGAGCTGCCTACTGTTTTATTCACTGAAGTTAGCATCATAGAATCTCAATATTGTATTTTGAATGAGGCCTAATTTCTAGTTCCCTGATTTTATTTATTGAAAAAGAGCACAAATGAGGACTTATCTGGTCTCTAGTTGAGTTAAGGAAGACGCACATATGGCAAATCCACCTTCCCATGGAATTTAGAGTTCTTGTATCTCATTTATTTTTCCTCTTTTGGCCAACGTGACCACTGAGCATAAGGAGCAAGGGTCATTGATAAGGGTCATCAGTGGAAGACAATTAAGTAATAGAAACCCAAATAGCAGTCTAGAGATTTTGCTAATGTTTTCTTGTGCAAGTGCATGACCTATTGCTAATTATCATAGTAGCCTTGCCTTATAATTTCACAGTACAGTAATTTCTCCTTCATCTATAGGAGAATATCATTATAGCATCACTTTGCCTACACGTTTACTTATGCAAAATGTGTGCTGTTTGGGGATCAGGTTGCTCAAACAGGAAGAAGAGAAAGCTGCAAGGAGTCAGAGTGTTGCACTCCAGCTGATATGGCAAGTAGTGTCTTCACTACAGCTCATTTGGAATTTTTGCAATCTTGACAGCATAGGTTAAGTAAATCAGAGTGTATAAAACAGCTCCAGAATTGCTTTATCTAATGCATGTATTCATTGGTATGTTATGTTAAATGTGTATAAAGCAAACCTAATTGACACAAGTTATAAAATGGGCATAATCATTAATACAACATTAAGTATACAGAGAAGATAACACAAGAATCAAAAGTTATATATCCTAAGATCATAGTAAAAATGTAAAGCAAATAAAGTAGAAAATTCTAAAATCAATGTGATACCAAAAAGACAACAAAATTTTCTGAACTTCCCCCAAAAAATAACTGTTTACATGGAAACGAACAAAAATCTCAACAATGATACTGGGGAAAAGAAATTAATAAATTAATAATTGTTTTCCACATTAAAGATAAAAACACTTGAACCTAAAAGTTTATATTTAGATACAATTAAATTTAAAAGGAAGAGTATCATATTTTCAAACATATAATGCTTAAGAAATATTACACCACAAAAATATACATTGAAAATATTTTGACAAAGGAAAATAATCATCTAAATAGATGATGCAAGAGATATGGGAAGCAAAAGTTAAAGAATAACTTAATGTAAAAATAAAAGGGGAATTTATTCATAACAACCTAGAATTAAAATTCTAAAAACTAGGAATCCTGTTTATATGTGTACTAGGGGCCCGGTGCATGGAAATTCATGCACTGGAGAGGGGGTCCCTCAGCTCAGCCTGCACCCTCTTACAATCTGGGAGCCCTCAGGGGTGGGAGGTGACCTGGCAATCAGGGGAAGGTGACTCCCCCATCACACCTCTGCTGCTGCCACTGCCGGCATTGGCCTCAGCCGGCCCTGGTTACCTGAGCCTCAGGTGGCCCTGGGCAGTTGGGCAGCCAACATCTGAGGCTTGCCTGTACCTTGGGCTGGCCCTGGATGGCTTGGGGGCTGAAGGCAGGTCCGGCCACACTGCGCACCTTCTACCCCCTCTGCCCTGGCAGGACTGAGGGTACTGAGCACCGCCATCTTGTGGCAGTTGGTGCTGCCTTCTTTGTGACAGTGTGATGGTCAATTTTCATATTCCCTCTGTTAGATGGGATGGTTAAAACACACCAATGAAAAGACAGAGACTCTCAGGTTTAATTAAAACACACACACACACACACACAGGGTATCAACAGAAAAAGTACTACATGGAGAGGAGATAGGGCAGTGAGGAGTTGAAAGCCAAAAGCTGGTAAAGATATATCAGGCAAATAAAAAATAATAAGAAGGCTGGACTGGAAATGTTATGTAACAACAATAAAACCAACAAAGACAAAAAACGACAACATTTGAACCAGAAAATACCAAAGAAACAAAGTAGAATACTATCTACTTATATAAGGAATAACATAATGGGAAGTTATATTCATCATAAACATAGATGTTCCTGGTTTTATAGCTTTAAAATAAATAGTTAACAAAGTACTGGGAGGAATATACACATCCACTGTCTGGACATCCCACAAGGCAACATTTGTGGGAGTCTTGTAGATTCATGTCTAGAAGGATGCTTACAACTTTAAGTATAATGACTGCAATATCAGAAAGGTTGAAAAAAAGCTAAAGGTTTAACACACACACAAACAAACAAAAAGTTGAATAAAGAGCCACAAAGCAAATCTAAACAAACAATACAGAAGCAAATAATGTCAGAATTACAAAACAGGATGAAGCAAACTAAGTCTCTGAAAATATTAAGAGAAAATTTTAAGGTCTTGTTTAAGACTGGCCAAGAAATGAATACAGAATGCAAATAAAATACAGAATGAAAACAGATTTTAAAATTCATTTTTAACTATTAGAAACACACATGAAAATATTTGAAAACCGAAATTAAATGTATAAATTACTGGAAAAATTTAAAACGTGTATAGATCAATAAGCAATATAATTGGATATGACAAGTAAAGATGATCATCATCAAAAAAGATGCAGGCAAAGGGCTTTGAACAGGTAGTTTCTATCAGACTTTCAAGGAAGAATTCACTATCTTCTAGTCAATCCAGAATGTAAGAAGAGTAAAAACCTTGTTTTATGAGGTTAATGTTTCTAGTCTCAAGTACTCTAAAATAAGTTTCTGGGAGACAAACTGTTATGGAGAGTACCATGCGGGAGCTTTATTGCAGAATACTCTTAGCAGATATACCTGAAAGGAAGTTCGGAAGGCAGGATGGGATGAGAAGAGAAACTCTCCCATAATGCAGTGCTAACTGAACAGTGCAGCCTCATTGGGTGTTCAGAGTTGATCCAAATTGAAGGAAAAGAGACAGACCTTTGTCTCTGTCTTTGGCCACTGTTTGTCTCCAGGAACCAAGAGAAGGGTTTGTCAGCTCAGGGAGTGTCACAGTAGCCCCTACAATAGTGATACTTATGACTTTAATTTTCATTTCCATATTGACTTATGATTTTAGCACCTTAACAAATTTAAATCAAAATAAAAAGCTTCTGCACAGCAAAAGAAACCATCAACAAAACAACAAGAAAGCCCACTGCATGGGAGAATATATTTGCCAATGTTTAATTTCCAACATTTACAGGAAACTCATACAACATAACTCAAGGAAGATAAACAACCCAATCAAAAATGGGCAGTGGACCTAAATAGACACTTTTCAAAAGAGGACATCAGGAAGGCCAAGAGACACATGAAAACATGCTCAAAGTCACTAATCATCTGAGACATGCAAATCAAAACAATAACGAGGTACCATCTCACACCTCTCAGAATGGCTATCAACAAATCAACAAATGAAAAGTGCTGGTGAGGATGTGGAGAAAATTTAGATTACTCTTCACTGCTGGTGGGAATGTAGACTGGTGCAGCCACTGTGGAGAACAGTATGGAGTTTCCTAAAAACTAAAAATGGAACTCCCATTTGATGCAGTGATCCCAAGAAACTAGGAACATTTTGTTCTTAATATTTTCTATATGCTAATTGGTTTGACTCCTTTTTCTATCACCTGTTTAGAGATGAATAAAAGAATTAAACTATGATTATGGATTAATTATTCCATAATTCTATTACATTTTGCATCATATAATTTCAAGTTATGTTTTAAGTACAACATTTTAGGATTGTTAATATTCTAGTTGAACTGATTTTTTTAAACTTATTAATACTGTAGAACTACACTTATCCATGCCCAACAGTTTGTTTTTTTTTCTATACAAATGTTTCCAATTATGTTGTATATATTTTGAAACAGAAAGAAAATGACAAACACCTGGTCAGCATTGATGAACTCCTAGCACTGAGTCAATCATTTAAGCTGCTTTAAATTATAGTGGACCATGAGAGAGAGATTGGGGATTGATATATTATGCAACAAATATCCAATATATTTTACATAATTAAATAATTTACTTAACATCAAATTACTGAAACATATTATGTAGTGATCATTTAGAGTACAGCGATTTGGAAATGTTTATTACTTATATCAAATAGTAGTTGAGAGTAATGTAAATGTATTTTTGAACTGAATTTTACCCTGCAGGGCTATACGGTATATACAGAGGGAAATGAAACTGGGCAGGCTTCATATTAATTTGAGCAGTGAGCTTTAATTTTGAAAGTATAAATGTGAATTTCATATCTAGGTCAAGCAATTCAAACACTAAGTAGAACACTGGTGGAAAAAGGGCAATGTGCAATCTCAACAGTTACATTTAAGTGATGTAAAAACACCAAAAAAAAAAAAAAAAGTACTCCCTTTTGCATTTTGCCAGCAGTTAAGTTTAAATTGTCACAAGTTTTAAAAAATGCACAAAAGGGAATAAAATGTTGACTGGAGAATAACTAAATAGGAAAAATCGATATCTTAATTTAGAAACTAAACATCTTTATGTTTTAGCAATAGGCAGGTACTGGTTCAAAAGAGGTAATTTTGTATTCTCTAAGTGAATAGCCAATGAGGAGAAATATAGGCTAGAAATGTTTGTTCAGTGTTTAAATGAGAATGGAGGAGAACTATGACTTTTATCAGTGTTCATTTGAATTATCATCTTGTTCAAAAAATCAGTACTATACCACTAACTTCAAAAGTTTCATGTTTCTTCTGTTGGAAGCACATTAGAAAAAATTGTCTCTATTCTCAATATCTTTTAGATCCCATATAAAACATTTGATCTTATTAAGGAGAGTAAAACCTCTGACATTCATTGGGTTAGAATTCCAAATAGCTGGTTATATAATTGATCTATTTCATGGGACTTGAGACCAAATCAACTCATTTTAAATGTCTCCATCTTAAATATTTGTTATATTTAACACAATTTATATGTGTCAAGTATTTACCCTTCTCTCTTTAAAAGAGTAATAGGAACAGTTTTACACTACTAAACATTTAGTCTACTTGAAACCACTTGAACAGTAAATAGCATTTGAAGATTTTCTGAAATGTATTGTGGAGTTTATTGCTCAGCTCACCCTTTAAGGGAGATCTTAAAAGAATCTGTACAGAGAATTAGCTGTGATTACAGCTGCTCTGCCTTGGTAATTCATTACAGCACTCAAGCCAAGGCTATGCCATCCCCAGCATGCTCCAGGTCAATGACAGAATGGCCCAGGCTCTAGAGCAGAGCCCTTCCTGTCCAATGCAAGACTCCTTTATAGGTAACCTTTGTTTTGGACTTCACCATTAGCCTGGCTAAACTTCTTCAGAGCTACACTGTTGTCTGAGCTTTTCCATAAGTTCTCTTTCTTCCTTTCCAATTTCTCTTCAATGCAGCCAGACCTGAATCACATTCAGAGCCTCTCCTTGTCAATGTCTAATTTACACATTACAGGAATGCCCAACAGACCTTTCATAATTCTGATTCAGCCTTGGTACCTGTTTTCTGGAGAACCCAAGCTCTCACATTCACACACATATATTAAATTTAAATCAAAATTGGAAAGACCTGAAAAGTTCATAATGGACTCAGACATAAGACAGAACCAACAACAACAGCAAAGCCCTGGCTGGTTTGGCTCACTGGATAGAGCATTGGTCTGTGGCCTGAAGGGTTCTAGATTTGATTCTGGTTAAGGGCACATGCCTGGGTTGTGGACTCGATCCTCAGTAGAGGGCGTACAGGAGGCAGCCGATCAATGATTCTCTCATCGTTGGTGTTTCTGTCTCTCTCTCCTTCTCCTCTCTTCTCTGAAATTAAATAACTAATCTAATAAAAGAGTAATATTGAAATTGACCATTTCTTCAGGACACCTAAGCCACGCCCACCAGCCAATCAGAGTGGCTGTATGCAAATTAACCCAGCCAAGATGGAGGCCGGCAGTCACGGAGCTAGAGTAAACAGCAGGCTTCCATTGCACCAGAAGTAAACTGTCTGCCTAGGCTGGCTGGACTTCTCCCGGCTTAGGCAACATAGTTGCAACATTGTTGCAATTATAAAAGCCACAGAGCTGAAGCAAACAGCAAGCTTCTGTTGCACCAGCAATGGAGGAAACTGTCTGCCTAGGCTGGCTGGGCGTGTCTACTAAGGCAACATTCTTTCAATTATAGAAGACACGGAGCTGAAGCCAACAGGAGGCTTCCTTACCTGCCTAGGCCTCAGCTTAAAGCAACAGTTTCAATTATAGAAGATAAATAAACCCCAGAAACCTGTTTCCAGCCAGCCTTGCTGGGACGTTGGGTCAATGGAAGCTGTGGGCAGCCTGAAAGCCTGAAAACAGCCCTCAGCCCGACACCCAGGCTGGCCACACCCCAATGGGGTGAGGGTTCCCACTGGGTGGCTTGGCCAGCCTGCAAACAGCCATCAGCCCCTCACCCAGGCTGGCCAGGCATGCCAGCAGGTGGACATCCCCTGGGGGGTCCCAGACGGAGAGAGGGCACAGGCCAGGCTGAGGGACCTCCCTAGTGCACAAATTTTTGTGCACCGGGCCCCTAGTATATATGTATAATCAATAACAACAATGAAAAACTTATATGGTATATGGAAGCTGTGAGTGAAAAATCTAAATCATGGACAAGCAGGTCAATGAACAAACATGGTTAACAGTAATATTGCAAGTGCAAGATCAATTAGCTTTAAGGGGGGCAGGTTATTCTTGTGTTTCAATTCCTCAGTTGCAAATTGTTTGGCTTGTGAATTTAAACTTGGACTGATACTCTGAGAACAGGTTGGTAAACAAATAGGACAATTGTCCTGAATACTGTCAAGTGAATTTTCAATTCTGAAGGAAAACTAGGAGAGTGTTCTTAAGGTTTAACTGCCATGATGGGCAAGGAGCCATCGCTTCCAAAATTATAGCTCCCTACATGAATTAATACAAACCATACCCAGCTTTATTTTTCTCTGAATTCTCATTTTAGGCCAGACACTTTAAAACATAATTCTTTCCCAATAAAACAGTGGTTTTTCACTTAAACTGACAACCAGGAAGTTAAAAATATCTCAGAAAACTACAACATGAGAAAAGAAAACAAACCTGGGTAAATAAAGGAAACAAACTTAAAGATAGAGATGGTCAAATTGTGTGTGCATGTCTGTATAAGTATATATGTGTGTACCATATAAGTTATTATTTGATATAATCATGTATCTTCAGAGATATAAGATATTGTATCTATTAACCTTAGCAAGATTATGTTGGGGTAAAAATACTGGAATTTAAAGTATACACTATTTTATATATATAACAAAACCAAGAATTGAATGGAATAAAAAATAAAACTATTTCTCTTTTCTAATATACCCAGATTTCTCTAGAATCTCTAAGTAATTCCCAAATTAAGAAGTAACTTCTAGGAAAAAAATCATATTCAGTTTGCTGTCAGAAAAACATAGTATATGGAAATCAAGGATGTGACTCTAAAATCCTTGGTTTAGTTCTCAGAAAATTTTACATAGTGTTACTTCATAAACCATTCAAACAACAAAGATCTGAGTCTTGAAGCATGCTTGCCATGTAGTAGTCAAATAATAATTATTTTCTGGATAAATCATGCTTGATAAAGACAAAAGAGCAATGGAGGTGTAAGTTTATACAAATAAGAAATGAGCTGGGAATGATTATACCATGTAAAATTCAGAAGAAATTAATATTTTAGAATGTAAAATTTAAATTTTTTTCTTATATTTTTCCTTTTTTATTATGCTGTTTAACAAATTAAAGCACAATAATAGAATCAGAATGGCCTACTAACTTATTAACATTTATTTGACTGATATCTTTTAGTTTAAACTAAAGAATAGATTTGTAAATATTAAGTGAAATTTTGGATCTAATAGCACCAAGTATAAATAACTGTTATTTAGTTAAAAGGCCTAAATAAATAATAGAGGAATGGCTTTTTTTTTATTCTGATCTTTTCACATATTCTTCTTATCCTATTCCTCCACGAAATGGTAATATGTCATAATTCAGAACAGCCAACAAATCACAGGTTTGTCTGAGTATTGCTCATAAATCATTATATTTGCAGCTGGAGATACCACGAACAAAAGGTTTTAAATAAAGTACATCATATCTACATACACAAAGAATACATAATCTGATTGTTTAGCTCACAAACTTCTAATTCTGACAAAGATTCAATATAAACAAAATAGAGTTCTTTCTTTTGAATTATATAAAAATCCAATAAAATGAGCAAACCTATATAAATGCCCATTTTATGTGTTAATGTTCTCAGATGGGAAATGATTTCTCCCATTTTTATTGTTTACCATTATGTAGAGAAAGAATACTGCAGAGAAATGAAAAGATTTCTAGCACAAAGTACCCGGCATGAGTCCATTCGACTTGCCACAGGATGCTGCTACATCTCTGCTGGATTAAAACTTCAAACCCATTAAATTGGGATGAAGCACTATAACTTCCTAAGTCAGAAGTTCAGCAGGGAGTGTTTCGGGATGCTTCCCACCTCAAATTTCCTCTAATAACCCAGATACCATTGTCATCTCTTAGGGCACAGTGGTCAATAATTACCGTGATTCTCTGTGCATAGCTGGTCAGATAAGAACCTATTTTCTCCATTAATTGGTGGAAACAGCAGTGACTCTTGGGCAGGGGGGCAGGGGATGGTGAAGAAGAAGAAAAAAAAAGAATAAAATCTGCTTTACAGTATACTGTGGTAAGTTTTCTTCCTAAAGTCAGAAAAGAACCTATGTATGATGCTGCTGCCTTTCAGCCCTTGCCTTCCCCTGCTGATTACCGATGACTCTAGGTAGGACAAAAGGAATCAGGCCTATTTGCGGGGCTGGAGCTTTTTACTCTTGCCATATAGGAAAGCTGAAGAACTATCTAGGGAATGCTCTCTAATTCACTATCTGTGGATATGGCAAGCAGTTTTCCAAATGCAAAAATATTTAAAGACCATATAATTGGTCACATTTTCTGTTAACCATTACAGACACAATACTTAGAAAAAACAAGTATTTATCTATGCCCCCAAAATTAGCCTTGATTTTAATATCCCTATAATAATTTATGTATGTGTGTATAATCTAATAAAGTCGCATTATTAGCTTCTGGTAACCTTCTGCCTAGTCCCTAGGTTTCCAATACTTGAATTATTCAGGCAGTTTTGGGCAATTGATTTATACATAGATATATAGATAGTTGGTAGATAGATAGATAAATAGATACATTTTACTGAATTCTGGCCCCAAAATGTGAAAATAATTTCTTGTTTTTATTTGTATAAAATATTATATAAAATAGAAGTATTCATTAGATTAAATTAGAATTAATTTACACACACACATATCCTATCTAATAAAAGAGTAATATGCAAATTGACCATCACAAATGGCTTCCCCCATGTGGTCAAAGATGGCAGTCCCCATGTGGTCAAAGATGGCCACCACAAGATGGCCAGCAAGGGAGGGCAGTTGGGAGGAACCCAGGCCTGCAGGGGAGGACAGCGGTGGGAGGGGACCCAGGCCTGCAGGGGAGAGCAGTTTCGGGGGGACCAGGCTGGCAGAGGAGGGCAGTTGGGTGGGACCAGGCTGGCAGAGGAG
>PVJC01050106.1:0-11922 GCA_004026665.1 Murina feae
ACACACACACACACACACACACACACATACACACACATACATATACAGTATGTTGAGTTAGCAATGCTTTTGTGCTACATTCAGAGGAACATAATTGATACTATCTATACATACTTATGGCAAATTAATTTTTTTATACTGTAGGCAAATCCCTTAACCTCAGTGGGACTGAGTATCATTATTTGTTAAAACTGACACCTTATTATAATATTTTGAGTATTCCTGCTTGCCAAAATAGTGTTTTGAAGTTAAATGCAAATTTCTAATTTATGTACGTTTACTTTTAAAACTGCATTGGCAAAACTGCTATCAAATTTTTTATTAATGTTTTGGAGATTTTTGAGTTGTTTCACCTGTTTAGAATTATGTTTGTACTGGCACCAAATTATAAATAACTTAACAGTCTCTGTAGCTGTGGCCCAGTATGTTGATTGTGATGTAAAATTGAAATATTGGTGTTTTGTGAAATAGCTGTTCAAGATTATAAGGTGGATTAAGTGGATTTTTTGTTACAAGTGCTCCCTCTCTCCTGGTCTCAACTAGGACACACACAGTCAGTGTCTTTATTAAAATCTTTATTTAATGTCCTCTGGGATTGCTTTGTGAAAGCAAATTGTAAAAATATAACTAATACTTTAAGGGAATAGACATTTAATTTCTGTTACCTGTGTACATTTGTCTTTACTTGCATCTACATCAAGACAGCCATTTAAAACATTTAAGAAATTTAGAGAAACAGTAATGTAAAATATATATACTTGATAAATTAGAAATTACCTCCTTTTTTATAGATGTAGAAACAGTCTCAGAAAGGTGATTCCAAGGTTACAACAGCTAGTGAGTGAAGTGACAGAGCTAGGATAAAGCACAGACATTCCAAGCCCCTGTGATTCCTAAGCACATCATCTGCCCACTGAGCTCCAAGGGCTCATCTTTAAAGCCATGCTTTGTGTCTGCATGGACCCAATAAGAGTTTAAGGAGAAGTTTCTCTTTTTTGAGTCATGTTAACATTTCAGAATGAGCTTCTTTATATGTACATTAGGGGCCTAGTGCATGAATTTGTGCACCTTGAATGGAACTGTGGGCCGAGAGGGGCCACGTCCCCACCTGGCCCCTCCCACCATGGCCCCCAGCCCTCTATCTACCAGCAATCCTCCTCCCGCCACCACTGTTCCCACACACTGATGGCACCAGCCCCACTTGCACCCGCTGATGATGTGGAGCAATTGGGGCCAACGCCAGCAGTGGGTATGAGCAGTGGCTGCTGCCCCATTCGCGCCTCAGGAGCAGGGGGAGGTAAAGAAGCACTCGATTGGGGCTGGCAGCCACCACTCACACCCGCTGACAGCACCGGGCAATTGGGACCGGTGCCACTCACTGGCAGCAGGTGCGAGTGGTGCTGGGGCTGGCGCTGGCAGCAGGTGTGAGCACCAGGCGGGACTGCGGCACGTGGGCGCAAAGAATTTTCAGGTACTACCAGAGGCTTGCCCCAATGACAGCGACTGGCGCCCTCCCCTTACCTGCTCCACATCCCACCTGCCGCTGATGCCCGCCATGTTCCCTGTGCGACCCTTGGTGGTCCACACATCGTAGCGACTGGTTGTTCGGTGGTTCTGCTGTGTGGTCTATTTGCGTATTAGAATTTTATATATATAGATACGGTCTCCACACATACATACAGATACTGATATTGCATACAGTTTTTTTAATGTTTTATTTACATTCTCTCAATTTGTGACGTTTTCTACTTTTAGAGACAGCTATCCAAAATCACGAATGCCTAGGGCACAGAGCTACCCAGATAATCATCAGGAATTTTCAGGTTAGATTATCCACATTCTAAATGTTTAATGTTTATGCTTTAAGTAATGGTTTAACGGGAAGGGTGAGGGGAATTTTTAAAAAAATCAAAACATATAAATATGTTTTTCATTATTTGAAAGAAGTACTTGGCTTTCTTAATAACAAGTTTCTTATGTGTCTCGGTAGACTATGATAACCCTATCTTTGAGAAATTTGGAAAAGGAGGAACCTATCCAAGGAGGTATCATGTTTCATATCACCATCAAGACTATAATGATGGTAAGTTGCTGGCATTCAGACTATAAGAACAGTTTGTGAAAATTCTCAAAAATAATACAAATAAAAATTTCATATTTAAGTAATACTATTATAAATAAATTTGTTTCTCAATCATTTAGCTTTCTGCCTAAAATTTTTTTAAATTGTGTTATAACTAAAATTATAATACCATCTTAGTTTTATGCCAACTTACCTCATAGTATTTATCTTTCCCTTAGAGGGAAGGGAATAATTAAAAATATTATTCAGAAAGTTACTCCTTCATAAAATTCATACTTGCATGGCCCTTTTAAGGGAAAAAAAATATTGCTACTTTTAACTTTCCAATTTTTAAAAATATTTTAAATTGTGATTAGAAATGAGACTAAGTTATATTTTTTCTACTTTTTACCCCAAAGTGAGAATTCTATGACTTTTTATGAATGTGTGTATATATGTGTTAACATAAGAGATTATTTGAATTTGTATTCAGATCCTGTTTGTTTTTCTTCTACTTTTCATTTCTGCTTTCACCTTATTTCTTGTATTTTTGTTATTGACTTTATGATTTACTGTTAAGGATATTTCCTTGAACTCCTTTAAAAATACTAATTCTACGTTTAAAATATATAATTAAATAATCATTGCTATTTCAGTTTCTTAGCCTAGTCATGGGACAAATTTTTGTTCCTTACATTACAAATTTTAAAAACATTCAATTACAACATACTAATAAAAGTTTTAAGGTGATTATATTTTCTTTTGTAGGTCGTAAAACTTTTCCAAGAGCTAGAAGGACCCAGGGGACCAGCTTCCGGTCTCCTGTGAGTTTCAGTCCTACTGACCACTCCTTAAGCACTAGTAGCGGAAGCAGTATCTTTACCCCAGAGTATGATGATAGTCGAATAAGAAGAAGGGGAAGTGACATAGACAATCCTACTTTAACTGTAATGGACATCAGCCCACCTAGCCGCTGTAAGTAATAGCCATTGGCATAGTGAAATGTGTGATAGAATCTTTACAGAATTTTATAGTATTAAAAGGAATAAATATCAAGCCAGTCCTCAAGAGTGAGGCCAACTTCTCAACAAAGTTGTATTTCTAAAGGTGATTGGAATGGCAGGTATGAGCATGGTATTGCTGCAGAATTACTTTAGATGATTCTGTCTTCTTTCACTGGGGGAAGTGTCATCCATTAGTCACTGTTCAGTCATTTCACATTTCTGTGTTGAGTTCAGATATAGCCTAATAGGGAAAATAATATCTGGAGCAGTAATTATAGTGTAACATTTAGTCTAGATCTTACATGTAAGAACTCACCAGTAAGGAGGTGGCATGTGCGCAGGCCATGGCATATTCTGAGGATGTGGAATAGTTTATTTTTGGCTGAAGTGGAGGATATCTTACTTGGAAGAATAGGAATAGGACTAGAATGGTAACTCAGGCCAGATTGCGAGGTATTTGAACTTCATCATGTAATTGGTGCATACAAAGATGCACGTTCAAAGATTGCAGTAATAATTGCATTCTCTGAATTCCTCCCTTTTGTGCTAGCATCATCATATTTTACTTTTACATCTATGCCCTCACACTACATTTGCCTTAGACAGCTGTCTTTTAAAGGATTAAAAAATAAGAGAAAAAAAGCCTTTTATATATACCTTCAGTTTATTTCTGTAGATCTTTATGTAGATCCAAGATTCTGTCAGGTATTAAATTTCTTCTGCTTGAATAATTACTTTAACCTTTCTTCTAATACAAGTCTGCTGGTAATAAGTTCTTTCAGCTTTTGTTTTTTTGAAAAAGGTCTTTGTTTCTCCTTTCTTTTTGAAAGATTTTATTTTCTGGGTTAGAATTCTGAGCAGTTTCCCCCCCCCCCCCCCTTTTAGCACTTTAAAGATATTTCTCCATAGTTTTTTGGCTTTTATATTTTCTGAGAAGTGTTCTGTAGTTTTTGTCTTTGTTCCTTCGCCTGTAGTTTGCTTTTTTCCCTTGGGTTGTTTTCAAGATTTTCTTTTGTTAGAATTAGAGTAGGCTCCTTCTATATTATAGGCAGATGGAAAACTGACTGTAAATATTGCTGCAGTAAAGATCATAAATAGTCTATCTTATAAACAGTGGCATCTTAGATTGAGTGAAATAATACTATTACATTTATAACCAAGAGAGGAAATAATCTCATTGCATTGGAAAAAATGAGTTATGGGATTATGAACCTTGTTTGGGTTTAGGATTCTTAGAAAATTGACTGCAGAGGCAGTTTTTCAAAGGTGGTGATCAAGCACCAGCACAGCGGTTCAGTTGGTTGAGTGTTGTTCTGTGCACTGAAAGCTCATGGATTGAATTCCCGGTCAAGACACACGCCCAGGTCGGGGTGTGCAGGAGGTGGCCAACGACATTTCTCTCTCTCTCTCTCTCCCGTCCTCTCTAAAAATCAATAAAGAAAATGTTGTAAAAACCCAAACCATGATGATCATTATGAACTTGGATGACCATGATTTCCCCTCACACCCAAGCATATTCGATAGGAATGTTACCAGCGCAAGCACACTCACTCAGTCCTTGAGCATTCCTGTGCAACCTGGATATTTCACTTTAAGGAACTGTTCTTCCTCAGCACCTCGTGCGCCAATGAACTGGAGACTGGGCAAGCTGCTGGGCCAGGGAGCCTTTGGCCGGGTCTACCTCTGCTACGATGTGGATACAGGAAGAGAGCTGGCGGTTAAGCAAGTTCAGTTTGACCCTGAGAGACCTGAGACCAGCAAGGTAAGGCTTGTTGCCCACAGAAAACATGTGTTTTTAATAAAGTAAATGTAGCACATGATAGAATGTTTATTTTTCCTAACAAATTATTTGCAAAACAAATCGATAATTAGATATGTTACTTTGTACTGTGGATTTTTCTCTTTTGATGCTCAGTTACATTCTGATTTAGTGTTGCTTTCGCATACCTTCAAGGACAGTTACTTACAGACTTAAAAATGTTAATTCCTTAGGAAGTAAAAATTTCAGAATTAAATCACCTTGATGGTCAATGAAATTCTAAGTTTTCACTTTTACTAACAATGCTATAAAGATTTAACAGTGAGTTCTGTCTTTCAGGAAGTAAATGCACTGGAGTGTGAAATTCAGTTGTTGAAAAATTTACTGCATGAACGAATCGTTCAGTATTATGGCTGTTTGAGGGATCTCCAAGAAAAAAAACTTTCCATATTTATGGAATATATGCCAGGGGTAAGTTAGTATATCCTTTGAAAATAGCATACTTTTGGCCGGCGTTGCTCAGTGGTTGAGCATTGACCCATGAACCAGGACGTCATGGTCGAATTCCTGATCAGGGCACGTTCCCTGATTGTGAACTCGATTCCCAGTAGGGGGCTTGCAGGAGGTAACTGAACAATGATTATCTCTTATCGTTGGTGTTTTTATTTCTCTCTCCATCTCCCTTCCTCCCTATGAAATCAATAAAAACATATGAAAAAATAGACATTTTATTTAAAGATTTAATTGAGGAAGGAAAAATAATAAAACTTTGATTTATAAAATGTTATACCTAGTTAATGAAATTTTGGAAGAGTTTTAAATTAGTAATATAATTTTCTTTTCTTTTTTAATTTAAATTGTTCATTGTTTAAAGTATTACATATGTCTCCTTTTTCCTCCATTGACCTCTCCCCGGCTGCTTCCACCCCCAGCACATGCCCTCACCCTCCTACTGTCTATGTCCATTGGTTATGCTCATATGCATGCATACAAGTCCTTTGGTTGATCTCTTACCTCCTCACTATCCCCACCTCCCCTCTGAGGTTTGACAGTCTGATCGATGCTTCTATGTCTCTGGATCTGTTTTTATTCATCAGCTTATATTGTTCATTATATTCCACAAATGAGTGAGATCATGTGGTATTTATCTTTCCCCGACTGACTTATTTTACTTAGCATAATGCTCTCCAATTTTATTTTCTATCTTCTTCATCTATATCTTTGTATTTTTTAAAAAAATCTTTATTGTTCAGATTATTACAGTTGTTCCTCTTTTCCCCCCATAGCTCCCCTCCTCCCAGTTCCCACCCCACCCTCTGTCTTTACCCCCCCCCCCCCCGCTGTTCTCATCCATAGGTGTATGATTATTGTCCAGTCTCTTCCCCCACCCCCAACACCCTTTTCCCCCTGAAAATTGTCAGTCCACTCTCTTTCTATGCCCCTGATTCTATTCTATTCATCAGTTTATTCTGTTCATCAGATTTTTTATTCACTTGATTTTTAGATTCACTTGTTAATAGATATGTATTTGTTGTTCATAATTTTTATCTTTACTTTTTCTCTTCCTCTTCTCAAAGGAAACCTTTCAGCATTTCATATAATACTGATTGGGTGGTGATGAACTCCTTTAGCTTTTTCTTGTCTGTGAAGCTCTTTATCTGACTTTCAATTCTGAATGATACCTTTGCTGGGTAAAGTAACCTTGGCTGTAGGTTCTTGCTATTCATCACTTTGAATATTTCTTGCCACTCCCTTCTGGCCTGCAAAGTTTCTGTTGAGAAGTCGACTGACAGACGTATATGGGTGTCCCCTTGTAGGTAACTAACTGCTTTTCTCTTGCTGCTTTTAAGATTCTCTCTTTGTCTTTTGCCCTTGGCATTTTAATTATGATGTGTCTTGGTGTGGTCCTCTTTGGATTCCTTTTGTTTAGGATTCTCTGTGCTTCCTGGACTTAGAAGTCTATTTCTTTCACCAGGTAGGGGAAGTTTTCTGTCATTATTTCTTCAAATATGTTTTCAATATCTTGCTCTCTCTCTTCTTCTGGCACCCCTATAATTCTGATGTTGGTACGCTTGAAGTTGTCCCAGAGGCTCCTTACACGGTCTTCATATTTTTGGATTCTTTTTTCTTTTTGCTTATCCATTTGGGTATTTTTTGCTTCTTCGTATTTCAGTTCTTTGACTTGATTCTTGCATTCCTCTAATCTGTTGTTGGATCTCTGTATAATATTCTTTATTTCAGTCAGTGTATGCTTAATTTCTAGTTGGTCCTTTCTCAGATCCTTGAGGTTCTCATTAGATTTATTGAGGGTCTCACTAAGTTTATCAGCGGTTTCTAGAAAATTTTTGAAAACCTTATAACCATGGTTTTGAACTCTATATCCTGTCCTTTGCTTTCCTCCTTTTCTGTCGTTTGTGATCTGTTTCTTTGTCTCCACATTTTGGCTGCTTCCCTGGGTTAATAGAGTGGCTTTCTGTGTTAAGTGATCACTGGGAGGAAATAACCTCCAAGCCACTTGGTTATGCGAATCAGCTGTGTCTACAGTGGGAGAACTTCTGTGCTCGAGACACCCTTATGGGGCAAGAGTTGTTTCAGTGGGGCTTTGGTGCTCATGGAGTCTGCCCCGAGTGTGTCCCTTATGAATCTGAGGAGTTGTATTTAGGATTGTACCACTCAGACCCCTGGGTATGCTGGCACTTGTGTCTCCAAGGAGGTGCTATTTTAACCTTTGCCTGAGGCTACTCAGCCTTTTATATGCAAAAGCCTCTGCACGCAGCTTGGGTGGGGCAGGCTCTCAGGGAGTCTGCAGGGCGGAGGAACCAGCTATGGCTGCTTCTCAGTCCTGCCCTAAGAGGCAGTGGGTCTGAAGCCGCTCTGGAGTCCCTCCCGGTGCTGACGGTGCCAGACATTCGAGCTCCTCCCCGTATGATTCTGAGTCCCCAGAAACTCGCCTGGAACTGGAGTTCAGAGCCGTCTGGAGCTTGTGCCTCCCTCCAGTACGAAATGCTGCCAGCCCTTTCCGCGAGCCCCTTCGCTTGCGCCTCTTTACCTCTGCACTTCATTTCCACACCTCCTCTGCTTCTCAGTCTCTTTCTAGTTGTAGAATTTCCACTCAGCCAGCCTTCCTGTGGGTCTGGGTGGTTTCCGTTTTTTCTTTTCGTTTTTAAAAATTCTGATATATACTAAAATAGGTAACAAGCATCATAGTCCATACTGAGATTTCTCTAAGAGCCTTAAAACTATTCATAATTGCTGGTTTGTCTAAACCAGGATCCAATTCAGGACCACATAGTACATTTAGCTGCTATATCCCTTACTCCTCTTTTATTTTTATTTTTAACAAGTTTTTATTGATTTCAGAGAGGAAGGGAGAGGGAGAGAGAGATAGAAATACCAATAATGAGAGAGAATCATTGATTGGCTGCCTCTTGCACACCCCACACTGGGGATCAAGCCCACACCTGGGCATGTGGGGTGATCAGGGGGCCCTACTGGTATCCACCTTGGCCGGCCTGACATCACCTGCTTTCTGGCCCTGCCCCCTGCCACCACCCACTTTCTGGCCAGCCCCACTCCCTACTGCCACTGCTGGTCGCCTCCCTTTGCGGGGCAACCGTCAGTCAGGGCAATCGGGGTGGGGTGTGGGCCCACTGGCACCCGCCTTAGCTAGCCTAGGGCCTGTGGGCTGGAGCAGCTCCTGCATTAAACATCTGCCCCCTGGTGGTCAGTTTGCGTCATAGCGGGCGGTCATTCCACCGGTCATTCTGCAGTTTGGTCGATTTGCATATTAGGCTTTTGTTATATAGGATTTTCTATAAACTCCAGGTTAGATCTAAAGTCTAAGATTCAGATTTAACATTTTTTATTAGAATGCGCCATAGATCGTGCTGTGTACTTCATGTTGCATCCCATTAGGAGATACAGTTTTTGGTTGTTTCATTGTTAGTGATGCTAAGATTGATGGCTAGATTAGGGTGCTTAATACCCTGATTCTTGCATTGTCAAGTTTTGTTTTTTTCCTGAAGACCAGAAAGTAAATTAGCTAGAGCAATGACTCATAGTTCTTTTTCAGCCATCACCTAATGTTTATAACACAGTTTGATAATAATCGTCTCAGTAAATAATTTCATTAGGAGCTGCAAAACTCTGTCATCCCTCTATGTTATTTTTATAATATGTAGAGTACATTCTAAGACTAATGATTTTCAAAATGGTGGTATGTTTATGCATTTAAAAATACATGTAATCCAGCCAGTGTCGCTCAGTGGTTGATCATCTATTGACCTATCAACCAGCAGGTCATGGTTCGATTCCTGGCTAGGACACATGCCTGGGTTGGGGACTCAGTTCCCAGTAGGGGGATGCAGGAGGCAGCCAATCAGTGCTTCTCTTTTTTGTTTTTTGTGGGGTTTTTTGTTTCTTTTTTCAGTGCTTCTCTTCATTGCTGTTTCTCTCTCCCTCTCCCTTCCTCTCTGAAATCAATAAAAATTATATTTAAAAAATACATGCATTCTCATAATTTAGTAAGCCATATATGATAGAAAAAAGCTTTGATTTATGGGTCTCTCAGGGAATCGTTTGTTAGAATTATATGTAGAATGTACAAGGTTGCAGGATAAGCTTATGGATTATAAAATTGGACCAGCACCTGGTAGTAGTGGTCTTAACCATCCTAGGTCTCACAAGAACATCTCACAGAAATTTATTCTAGAGAAGTAATCCAAAAGAAGGAAAAAGCTGCATATATTTATTTTAGTGGGATCTGTGTTAGAAAAACGGAAACGCATTGCCCATGGTGGAAGTAAATTATGATGGCATTGTTCAAGAGAATAATGTTAAAAATTAAAATTGTGGCATAGTTGAAGGAAGTACTTACATAAGAAAGAAAAAAATATAAAGTGCTTTTAAATAATGATTATGATATTTTATAAGTATCTGTATTTGGACAAGGACAGAGAAACTTAGAAAAATGAGTTATGTTGGGATTGTGACTTGTCTTTTTTCTTTTTTTCAGATTTTCATTACTATTTGTGTAATAAATACTTAAATTAAGATAGAATAATTACGAATAACAGTGAATAGAGGCCCAGATTGTTGAAGATAAGATTGGTTAAAACTGATTTATATCACAAATAGAGATGAATAATCTTTACATAGTTAGCAATCTTAGGGTAAAACAGGATTATTCAGGAAGGGGTGTTAGATCACGTAAAAGCAGCTCTCTCATCATAGTATAGATTTCAGTTCCTTGAATTGGAAAAGCACTTTACCAAATTAGTGATAGTTAATTGACAATCTGAATGAATTGTAAATGTGGTAAGCCCATGGCATCAATGAGTTGGACATATGGTATATGTCCCTAGACTTTCCTGAATCTCCAAGTTTGTGAGTGATGCTGTATAATTTTTCTCAGTAAATTAAGCATGCTGGGTTCAAGATTTGCCAACATTGTCATCTCTTTCGTTTTCTCAAGCACAGCACCCCATTCCGTGGTGTACCTACAACTACTTTCAGACTAGAACTATAACTACCTTTACTTTCAGTACCTGGACTAGCAGTCCTTTTTATCTCTGTTAATTTTACATACACACATGCAACTGTAGCTGGCACAGTGCTTCCCAACCCATTCCAGTTGTCTCTACTGAAGAAGGTAACATGTTATGGTACACAAAGATAAAACAGCTACCTCAGTGGATCGTTAGTGCCATCGGCACAATAAATCTTAAAAGAGAAGATCTGTCCCTCAGAAAGCATTTTCTTTCCATCTTTTAAAGTGTTTGTTATTCATCAGATTTGCACACTGGAACCAGTAGGGCAGCTTTTGTAAAATTCAAGTGTCTGTCTCTCCTCAGACTGACTCAGCGTTCTCCAAGATGACACCTCGTCTTGCCTTAAAAACACTTAGGTCAATTTGAAATTCCTTTTAATACGTTTTCTCATGTTTTGAACTAGCATGTTGAGTATATAAAGGAAAAACTTTAATATTTAATGTGCTCTGATTTTCTAATCATACCCATTCTTGCTCCTGAGAAATAAATTGGCAGATATCAATAAAACACTTCTAAATATAATAATCTAAACTAATAAAAGCGAAATATTAAAATTAACCGTTTCTCCAAGATGGGTAAGCCACGCCCACCAGCCAATCAGAGCGGCTGTATGCAAATTAGCCCAGCCAACATGGCAGCCGCCACTCACGGACCTGAGTAAACGGCCGTTTCCATTGCAGCAGGAGCGAAAGTGAAGCTGCGCCCGCTCAGCTCAGCTCCGATTAAACTGGCTCTAGCGAAACACACCTTTGAAACAATGTAACAATCAAGAATCTTTGGAAGCTGAAGGAAAGAGCAGCCGGGGCCTAACCAGTAAAAGTAACAATTGTTTCATTATAGACGCTGCGAGGTGAAGCAGAGGAGGCTTCGTTAGTTAGAAGGCCGCCTTAAAGGAACAGTGTATCAATTATAGAAGATAACCCCAGGCCTTAAAGCTACAGCATCAATTATAGGAGATAAACCGCAGACACCTGCGTCCAGCCAGCTTTGTTGGGACGTTGGGTCAATGGGAGCTCTGGGCAGCCTTAAAGCCCCTCACTCAGGCTGGTCAGGCACGCCAGCAGGTGGACATCCCCCGAGGGGTCCCAGACTGTGAGAGGGCACAGGCCGGGCTGAGGGACCTCCCGAGTGCACAGAGTGGCTGCAGGGCGGGACAGCACAGGTCCCAGGACTCGTGAGTGGGAAACAGGCGGCAGGGTTGGAGGGCACTGGGAAGCAGGTAAGAGGCGACAGGGGGTCGGCAGCCTGCTTGGTGGGCTTCCCAGGCCCTTTGCAGAGCATTGGGGAGCGGGAAAGAGGTGGCAGGGGTCGGCAGCCTGCTTGGCAGCTGTCCAGGCCCTTTGTGGGGCATCGGGGAGCGGGTAAGAGGTGGCAGGGTGTTGGTGGCCTGCTTGGCAGCTGTCCAGGCCCTTTGCAGGGCATCGGGGAGCGGGTAAGAGGTGGCAGGGGGTCGGTGGCCTGCTTGGCAGCTGTCCAGGCCCTTTGCGGGGCATACGGGAGTGGGTAAGAGGTGGCAGGGGGTCGGTGGCCTGCTTGGCAGCTGTCCAG
>PVJC01050107.1:0-11919 GCA_004026665.1 Murina feae
GTCTGTGCCCTTGACCGGGATCGAACCTGGGGCCCTGGGGTCCACAGGCCGTCGCTCTAGCCACTGAGCTACCGGCCGGGGTGGAGGAAGTTCTCCGTTTACAGGAAAATAGTGCAGAAAGCAGAGTCCTGTGCACCCCACCCCTTTCCTACAGAGGGGCCCCCACCCGCTGCTCTGCTCCTGGCTTTCCTCACTCAGGACACTGCCCGGCAGCTCATACATGGCCTGCGGGTGCTCCAGGGGCCTCTCGATCGGGGACGTCCCGGCGAAGTCCCACACAGGCCCAGCTGGGTCAGAGGGCGTTTGCATTTAAGGTGTGTTTCTGAAAACTTTAAAAATTTGATCTTAGAGAGGAAGGGAGAGAGGAAGGGAGAGGGAGAGACAGAACGTTAATGATGAGAGAGAATCACGGACCAGCTGCCTCCTGCACGCCCCCCACTGGGATGGAGCCCACAACCCGGGCGGGTGCCCTTGACCGGGAATCGAACCCTGACCTGGTTCGGAGGTCGACACTCAAGCCCTGAGCCGCGCCGGCCTCGGGAACGGGCTCCCGTTCTTGCTTGGGAGACGTCCCTCCTGCTTCTCGCTCCTCGGTTTCGGACGTGTTGGCTGTGGCCTGGCCTCGGTGCCACGGTGGGAGGCCTTCTCCCCGCGCTGGACGCTGAAGGCTTTTGCCTTTATCGCTGGTCTGAGCCACCAGCAGCCATGTGCCCCGAGGTATTACGTTACTCTCTACCTCCCCTCTTTAACCTCACACCCGGCCCTGTTTCCCACGGGAGCTGACCCACAGGGACCGTGTCCGGACAGAGACCGGTCACCCCGCCCCCGGGCCCACCGGCGAGAGGCGGCTCTGCAGCCCGAAGGCCAGGACGGGCGCCGAGGCCGTCCCCACAGACCCGTGGTCACAGTGACAAAGGCACCGGCGATCTCTGGTCTGGAAAAAGGGAAGGAATGAGGCGCGTTCCCGGGAGGCTGAGCCGGCACGCGCCCAGGGCCACCCCAGCTCACACGGACCTGTGGGTCAGACGCCGGCAGAACCCGGGAACCGCCTCATAACCGCCTCATAACCGCCCGGCAATGCGCTCTGCCCGCGGCTCCCCGGAGACCTTCCGAGTCCGTCTGAATAATTGATTTGAGCAGGAAAACCTCAGGCCTTTCAAGTCCTGCGTTAATCGCCCGGACAGAGAACTCCACTCGCCGCCTGTCTGCCCACCGCGACCGGGGAGTCCCGCCAGGCGCCATCGGCCCCTCGGGTGCCCCTGGCCTGCGTCGGTGGGGAGCGCTTCTGGAACCTTCTGAGTGGCTGCTGGGTGCATTGCCTTTCCAAGGGGTGCTGCCCCCACGTCAAATGCACTTGCTTATAACCGACCCCACGTGGGCCAGCCGGCAAGCTTCTTCTATTGGGTGTTTATGGGCGGAACCGTGGCCCCAAAATCCACATGTTCAAGTGCTGATGCCCAGACCTCAGACTGTGACAGGACGGGGCCTCTGAGCAGTGGCCCAGCCTGGTGGGTGTGGCTTGGCGGATAGAGCGCTGGCCTACGGACTGAAGGGTCCCCAGTTCGATTCCTGGTCAGGACACATGCCCAGATTGCGCACTCGATCCCCAGTAAGGGGGACAGAGGGGGGCGGGCGCTGTGCAGGCGGCAGCCAGTGATTCTCTCTCATCATTGATGTTTCTCTCTCTCCCTCTCCCTTCCTCTCTGAAGTCAATAAAAATATTGTAGAAAGACGGAGAGGTGGTTGGTTAAAAATGAGACAGCGTGCAGGCCCTCCTGCACTCTGACCGGCGTCCTCACAGGAGACACTGGGACACTCGGAGAATGGCGGCCACGTGAGGACGGTGGCCATCTGCCAGCCACGGAGGGCGGCCTCGGGGACGGCGGCCCTCCTGGCCCCAGGACCATGGTGACGATTTCTGCTGTGTCCCTAAGCTGTTGGCGCTGCCCGAGCAGACCAGGTGTGGGGCCTTCGCCAGGTGTGGGGTGGCCGGGAGGCCGCTGAGCACGCATTTCTCAGCCCAAGTGGCTTAGACGGGCGGGCAGAGCTGCTCACACCAGGACATGCGGGGAGACAGGCCAGAGGGACCGGGAGATGGGGTGCCCGCTGAGCCGCAGGCGGGGCCCACCTGATGGGCTGGAGGATGGCGCCCTTCCCGGCCGGACCGTGTCTGTGACATGGGAGGTGCCTGTCTACAGGGGGAGCCTGGGAACCCGCCTCCTCGGTACTGCAGCTGCCGCCCTGACACGGAGGCGGGCATCCCGTCCTGGGGCCTGGGGGGGTCCCCACTTCCTCCTTGAAGCCCCTGGTCCGGCTGCAGGGGCCGGGCTGCAGGAACGGGGCTGGACTGTGGCCACGGCCATGGGCAGCTCGGCGGGCGCCCTCCCTCCCCATCAGCTTCTCGCAGGGAGCACTCCGTCCAGCAACTTAGAAAAGGTTGGAAACGAGTGGGGTCCCAGGAAGCAGGTGACGGGTTCCAGTGGGAGGGAGGGCGGCTGGAATCCCTCCAGGGACAGTGCACTCGGCTCCCCAAAGCCCTTCGCTGTGGAGACAGCCATTGTTCCGGAGGCCGCGGCTGCGCCTTCTCCTGCGGCAGCGCCTGCTGCTGGCTGCCCCCTCTCCCCCCTCTTCCCCCTCTTCCCCCTCTTCTTCCCCTGGGGGGTGAAGGGGGGAGGGAGGGGGTTGGAAGAGCTGGTACTGGGCAGAGCGGCGGGGCTATGGGGTGAAGCCTGGTCCCGGGGGCAGTGAAGGAGGCAGCGCAGAGCACCATGAGCGAGTTCTCCCCGCGTTCCTCCTTCCTGCCTCACTGGGGGCCTGAGCCCTGGCCCAGCTGGTCATTAGCCGTCAGGTGTAGCTGACGACCAGTGGCTGAGCCGGCTCCCGCCCCCCCCACGCCTCGGAATCTGGGGGGCCCCCACACCCCCGGACGGCAGGGCAGGGCATGGCAGGGCACGGCGAGGCCAGCCTGACGCCCCTGCTTGTGGAGAAGGCATCTGCCAGGCAGGCCGGGCTCGGTGAGGAGGCTTCCAGGTGAAGGCTGTGGGCTCCCGGCATGTGGCTTGGAGGCTGTGCCTGCATTTCCTCTGGGGTCCAGGGTCGGGGGGCAGGGACTCAGCCTGACTGATCCCAGAGCTCCAGCAGGAGGTGGGGGGACAAGGCAGTCCCCGTGAGGCACAGCGGGAGCTCCCAGGCCCCTGCCCGTGAACACAGGGAGACCGGGAGGGAGAAGGGGCGGGTGGTGGTGGCATCACGGGCCTCGTTCCGAGTGCCAGCAGCTCCCCATCTCCCTCCTGCTGAGGCTCCGCCCGTTCCTGCTGCAGCTTCCCTACACGGTCCCTAAACACTGTCCACGGGAGGACATGCCTTCTACAGTCACGAGAGCCCACATGACCCCTCCTGGCCAATCAGAGCTCCCCTCACCCCAGGTGGCCGGGATTGGTTTGAGGGCGATCACATGATCCAAGTCTGGCCAATCAGAATCTTGCCTGGGACTTTCTACTGGGTCTCCTGGGGAAGGGGGAGCCGGTCTTTCCAGGGCTGGGATGCGGGAGGGGCTCGCACCCCCCACGGTGAAACGCCCCTCATTTCATATGGAGGTGGCACAGCAAGTACCAGCAGTTTCGACATAATCCCGTGACCCCATCTACCACCCCCCATCTACCGTCCACGGGAAATTCTAGACAACGTGACCGCGTCTGCAGCAGCCGGGAGCGGAGCAGCGGGGCTGCGGGTGGGGTGAGATCGGGGTCACCCGGCACCTGCCACGGTGGTGTTTCCGGTCTTGGACCTGCTCACGGTTTCACGAGGACACACACCGACTTCCACCATTGCACACGTCAAACACGTGGCATTTCCTGCATGACACACCTCGACAAAGCTCCTCGAAAAACACGTCATCACATGGGACCACTGAGGCCACAGGAGGGGCTGCCCATGCAGGGGCGTGCCGCTCAGCAGGGGGAGGATACGAGAGCGGAACCGAGGTGTGGGAGGGGCCTCCCAGGGGCCCTGCCCATGTTCACTGGGTCAAGGGTCACAATTCTGGGGGTGGGCCCTGGCGGGAGGCTCAGGGGGTTGGCGCAGGGGCACTGTCCTGTGTACATAAAAGGCTACGGGTTTGATTCCCGGTCAGGGCACATGCCCAGCTTGTAGGTTTGATCCCCAGTCGGGGTGTGAATGGAAGGCAACCAATTCGTGTTTCTCTCTCACATCAATGTTCCTCTCTCAATAAGCACATCCTTAGATGAGGATCAAACAATTCTGGAGAGAGTACTACTGAGTCAGCGCCCGCCCCGAGGCCCTGGGGTGAGACCAGGCAACGGGACCCTACCTGACATTCGGGACCCTACCTGACATTCGTGCCCCTAAAGGCGCTTCCACACGGAGGATGTGGGCGCACACTGCACCCTAGGCTGGCACTGGAGGGCATCCTGGCAGAGCCCTGGTCTCCACACTCTCCCAAGGCTGGCCTCACCCTTCTCTGTGCCGGGCTCTCTCCGCCACCAGCCGGTGCCCAGGCTCTGCCCTGACTTGTGCCTCCACTGCCAGCCCAGATCTCCAATCCTGACAAGTCTGTCCTCTATGGGCCTGGCCCCCAGCTGGGCACTGATGGAGAACTCAGCCAGCCCCCTCTTGTAGGGGACCTCAAGGACCTGCCCAATCCCACCAGGCCCTGCCTCAGTTTACCCCTCAGTTTTAGCCTGATCCATCTCCAGCGCATGCTTTGTTTGGGCCTTTCTGCTAGGGTGTTGTCCGAACTTTGTATCTTTAAAAAAAAATATTTTTTCATCGATTTCAGAGAGGAAGGACAAGGGTGAAAGAGATAGAAACATCAACGATGAGAGAGAATCATTGATTGGCTGCCTCCTGCATGCCCCACACAGGGGATCGAGCCCTTAACCCAGGCATGTGCCCTTAACCGGACTCGAACCTGGGATCCTTCAGTCCGCAGGCCAACGCTCTATCCACTGAGCCCAACTGGTCAGGGCTAAACTGTGCCCCTGAGGGGACCCCTGCAGGCGTGGGCTGCGGGGCGACAGGGCATCTGGCGTCGGCTGCCCTTAGGAGGCTGCGGGGCTTGTCTTCTGGTTTCGCTTGTCCCGAGGCGGGACCAGCCAGCGGCACAGGCTGTCCCGGGCTTGGGCCGCGGGGAGCTGGCCGCGTGGGTGCGCAGATCTCCATGGGGACCTGTGGAGGCACCCGTGTGGCCAGCCAGGCAGCACGTGGAGGGGCTGTGCGTGTACCGGCAGCATCGACTGCGGGGCTGTAGCAACATCTCCATGGAAACCCACTGGCAAGATGAGTCACGTGACACGCGAACGTTTGAAAAAGGCATGTCCTTCCTGTTCCTCTTCCTCTGGGCCTCCCCCCAGGAGAAGGCTAAAGGAGGCGCAGCTTGCAGACGGCGCTGGTCGAGAACACTGTCCCAGAATGCACCGCTGCCGCTAACGCCGTGAGTAATTCCGAGAGCAGAACCCCCCTTCGCCACCCAGCCTCACTCCGTTGCCGGGGCGACTGTACACAGGGCTCCTGCTCTGCCTCTCTCTGGGCATCCTCATCGCACAGGTCTTTGCTGACCAGGCAGGACCCCACTCCCGGCCTCTCGGGTACCAGGGACGCCGCGCCCCCAGGTCCCCGTGCACCTCACGCACCCTTCCCAGCCCCTCCTACACACCCTCAAGGCAGCCTGGCCCATGGGACCCAGCGAGGGTCCACACGTCACCGTCACAGCGACATTCCCAGTGGCCCAGGGTGGGCGGGCAGGTTGGGAATTCGTGCAGCCGTCAGGGTCACGGAAAACCGTACCTGCCCCCGTGGGACGCGCTCGCGTGGGAGGGTTAGGAAAAGAGTGCTCGACAATGAGGCCACGTTCAGGTGCTCGTGGGGAAGACCCTCAGAGAACCGGGGGGGCGCAGGGCTCCCCGCGAGGGGCTCCGCTCGGGGCAGGACCCCCCCCTCTGAGGATAGCCCTGCCCACCCCCGCTGAGACGTTAGTTTTCAAAAAGGAAAGACAGAGGAGGGAACGAGAAGGCCTAGAACTTGGACGGGACGGAAAAGGGAGCCGGAGAAGAAAGACACAAAGAGGGAACGCAGGACCCAACCCACAGAGCAGCCGGCGCAACAGCCACAGGTGCGTCCCAGGTAAATCGCAGATAAATCCCAGGTAAATCCCAGGCGAACAGCCCTGGACTCGGCAGACCCTGCTTCGGAAGCACACTGGCTTTGCTTTTCTTGAAACAAACAAAACTCTAGTCCATGGCAGCTACCACACCGACTGCTCCCTCTGGACCCCAGAGGCCTTGGAAAGAGGGCAGGCTCATTCACCAGTGAGGACCCAGTAGGGCCTCCGCCCCCTGGAGGCCGCCGTACCAAACGCTGCTGACCGCAGCTTGAAAATTACACGCGTGTCACAGTCACAGCTGAGAGTCCAAGATCATGAGGGTGCCAGCCAGTCAGCCCTGTGAGAGCCCGTTCCTGTGGACGGCAGCTCCAGCATGTCCTCTGTGGCTGAGGCAGAGCTCTGGTCTCATCCTTGTCCTCCTTACAAAGGGCACTAATCCTGTCACAGGGGCCCCATCCTCCTGACCTCATCTAACCCCACCCACCTCCTAAAGCCCCGCCTCCAAATCCCCTCACAGGGGGGCTGGGCTTCCCCACAGGAACTCAGGGGACACAGCAAGCCCATCATGGACCTCCATGCTCACCTTCCTCACCACATCCCATTTCTGTCCGGAGACACTGTCCTATGCACATGGCTCTCCTCTCCGCCACCCCAGCCAGGAGCAAGCTGCACCCCTGCACCAGGCAATGCCTGCTGAGATGTGCACCGCAGCCTCCCCCACCAACCATCACTGTGAAAAGGCGTGAAGCTCACGCTACAACATGGGTGCCCCTCTACCGCCTGCCCAGGGGAAGGAGCCACTCACAGGACCACACACGTGGAATTCCTCGGGATCAGCTGTCCAGGCTGGCAGCTCCATGGAGACAGGGCGTCCGGCGGTGCTGCTGGGCCGGGCAGGAGGGACGGGGTGGGAGGGGCTGCCGACAGGTACGGGCTCAGTGTGGGGTGATGGAAATGTTCTGGAACTAGACGGGGTGGTGGCCATTGACATGCCAAATGCCATGAGTTGGACATTTCAAGGTTCATGGTCATTGCAATGAAACATTTGAAAAGTGAACTTGGCCCGGCCGGCATGGCTCAGTGGTTGAGTGTTGACCTAGGAACCAGGAGGTCAGGGTTTGATTCTGGGTCAGGGCACAGGCCCGGGTTGTGGGCTCGATCTCCCGTGGGGGCGTGCAGGAGGCAGCAAGTCCCTGATTCTCTCTCATCATTGTTTCTATCTTCCTCTCCCTCTCCCTGCCTCTCTGAAATCAATAAAAAATATACTTCTTAAAAAGTGAACGTGAACAAATGATGATCGAGAAGGGGTCCGAGCCTGGGAGGTGGGTTCCCTCCACGGAGCCTCTTCCTTGGGGACGCCACACCCACCTGCCACTTCCTGCTCCCGGGGCTGGGGAAGGGGCCACAGCCCAGGTGAGCCGTGCGCTCCAGAAGGGAGAGCTGAGCGGGGAAGGGTCTCCAGGCTCAGGCTCCTCCCCCGCTCCCCCTGCCAGGGCTCAGCCCAGACCCCAGGCCGGTCCTCACGTGGCCCCGGACGGAACAGACGACCTTCGCGCACCTGTGGGTGGACTGAGGGCTGCAGCCCGGCGCCCCCGACGCCCCGAGCCAGCTCCGCCCGCCCCACGCCCCCAGCTGAGCTGCTCGAGTTTGTTAAAAATACTCAGCGCCATCTGGGCAACATGCAATCCAATCCTGTATTTATAAAGCGGCCGAGGCTGGTTCTGAGACCAGAGTGTATCTCTGAGACGGGGCTCCGAGGCCTCGAGGGACCATGCTCACCTGGGGGAGCCCCAGCCGGGGGCCCTACGCCTGGGCCACCTGCTCTGTGACTGTGAACCAGAGCCCGACCGCTCCTCTGGGACCGCCCAGCCCACACCCCGAGAGGAGAGGGAGGCGAGGGGGGGACGGGAACTAAGCCCTGCCTGAGCTAGGGGGAGTGGTTCTGCCCCGGAAGTCAGTCTCCCCAGAACCCAGATGGGACTCTGGGAAGGAGGGTCTTGCAGCTGTGGGTCCGGCTGGAGAGGGCTGGTCCTACTCCAATGACCGGGCTCCCTCTGAGCAGGGACCACAGAGACCTGCAGGGAGGAGGCCCCGTGGACAGAGGTGGGGCCTCGGTGACACAAACACAATCCGAGGGTCGCCAGGGACCCGAAGCTGGACGAGGCAGGAACCACCCTCCTGACACCTGGGCCGCGAGAGGGTAAACCTGCTGTTCTCGCCGTCGGGCCGGTGGTCCTTCGTTAGCGCCCCAGGTGAGCTCCCAGAAGCCCCTGAGCAGGGCAGGCTCCTGGCGCGAGGGGTGCGGGTTGCACCAATTCCCTGTCCCCTGAGCCTCCCACCCACGGCATCCCAGGAAGGGGTGTGTCTGCAGAAGGTTCCAGAAGAAGCCACGTGGCCACGTGGCGGGGCACTGTCAGGGCGCGAGGGGAAGGTGCGGAGGGCGGGGGGGAGAGGGCCGGGGCCGGGTGGGCAACGGAAGGGCCTCTGGGCTGGGGAGAAGCACCGTGACCCACAGACACAGCCGGGGTCTGGGTGTGGGAACCGCCTCCCGGGTTAAAGCCTGAACAGCCCTGCGACCACCAAAGCCACGGCCTCCGCAGCCAGACCTTTCACCGGGGCGGGCGAGGCCTGTGGCCTTCTGCGCAGGGCGGCCTGTCGCGAAGGAGCAAGGGCTCCAGCGCCAAGAAATGTGCTCTGGAGAGAGCGAGAGGAGAGCGAGAGGCACCCAGCCTGGGCCGTCTCAGGGCGGAGGGTCCGAGACGGGAAACTACAGGCACACGGTGCGTGTGAACCCGGAGGCAAAGCCCCCGTGGGAAGCGCGAGCCGCGTGTCACACAGACGACGACAGCTAAGTCCTTCCCCGGGGAACCAGCCGGCCAACCAGGACATCAATTAACGTAATTAACGGCTTTTCTCAAGTGACAGACAAGGGCCCTTGATACACCCTCATCTCCATTTGCAATTCAGCGGGAACCCGGGCGCCCCAGGGCGCAACGGAGAGCTTTCCCGGAGGAAGTGCGAGGCCCGGGACCTGGGGCCACAGGAAACCAACCGCCTTGCTGATTGTGTCCTTTTTAATTTTTAAAATTGATTTCAGAGAGAGGAAGGGAGAGGGAGAGAGACAGAAGCATCGATGCTGAGAGAGACACGCCCCACACTGGGGATCGAGCCTGAAACCCGGGCCTGTGCCCCGACTGGGAGTCGACCCGTGGCCTCCCGGTTCCCAGGCTGATGCTCAACCACTGAGCTACACGGGCCGAGAGAGTCCCCGCTCGCAGGGAGGAAGGAATGACAGGTATAACGGAATCCCTCGAGCAGTGAGCGAGAGACAGAAGGCCAGGACAACACGTCAGTGGCTCCCACGTTCCAGCACCCAGCAGCAGAGGGGACCTGGAAAAACATCCCACGTAAGGACAGGACGGAACCACCCGGGGATACACCCCAAGGCGCTGATGGGGACAACGATGAGACCTGCTTGAGACGGTCAAGGAGACGGAGGTCACGTTCCAGGTCGACTCTCTCCCTGTGGGTCAGTACAATGCTAATCAAAACCCTGTGTGTGCATGTGTGTGTGTGTGCACGCGCACGCGTGTGTGCGCACAACCTGTTAGGCTGATTTTAAAACGCACAGGGAAGAGGAAGGAGCCAAGAATAACTCACAGGATCCTGAAGAGGTCAGTGGGTGGGGGACGGGTGCCTCGCTCAGAGGCAGTCAAGTCGGTGCAGGGAGAGGCCAGCCACGGGGCCCCCCAGCTGACCTGCGCTGCGGACCCTGGAGAAAAATGCCTCACTCCACCCCATGATGCTGGAAGGATGGGTTCTCCACACGGGCAAGGGGGTGAGGGTGGGGGGGGCAGGGGGTGAAATTGATCCCTGCCTCACACCGTACACATACAAAACCAGTCCCCTTTAAGGACTCGCCCGTGAAAGGCACGCGTGTCCAGCCCCTCGGTGACCTCTGGGTGACCTCTGGGTAGAGGAAAGCCTCTGAAATAAGACCCTAAAGAGCATCAACCCTGACGTCTGACAAGTGGCAAGTTCACCCACATTAAACGCGGAGCCGCCGGTCACACACAGCACTGGGAGGGGAGGCTGAGGGCCGGCGCAAGGACCACGCAGGGAGCAGAGTCCGGGAGGAAAGACAAACCACGACGCAGGAGCTGGGCCCGGATGGAGACTGGCACTGCGTTCCGTGAGTAATGGCTGCGGGAAGCGCTCCACCGTGACCTAGCGACCCGTGACCTAGCGACCGCGCCCTATAACCCAGGAGGCCCCCAACCTCGTCACCAGGAGGAAGACACCTACTTGCCCCAAATTCCCAAATCCCAAAACTAAACCCTTCCTCACCCCCCACCCCACTTTCTTTTGTAACATGATTGGCGGCAAAACTTGGCCTGGGTAGGCCCGGGCAGGGCTGCTCAGTGGTTGCAGGCTCAAGGAGGACGCGGGCCCTGCTGGTGTCAGGCATGAGGCTGGGGTGTCTCCGCAGGGGCCTCCCTCTGGGGCCCTCGGGGCCTCGTGGGGATTGGGATTCCCGGTGACGCTGCCCTCGACGGCCCGGCCCCCCACCCCAGCCTCCGGGCTTGTGGCACCGCGATGGCGCCCATTCTGTGGGCACAGCAGGCATGGCTGCTCTGTGTAAGGAAGATGACCACGCTGCACGCGACACGGGAACAGTCATGCATGTACACATACATAGATACACACGGAACATGCTAACCTCTGTACAAAGCAGCTCCGTGTGCCGTGAGCCGTCAGGCTACCGTCATCCCCACCAGGGATGGCCCACGGGGGCCCGGCGAGGCTGAGGGCCGTGCTAGCACAGGGGCAGGTGGCACTGCAGTCCCGGTGGTCTGGCTCTGGCCCCTCAGGTGGGCACACGGGCAGTGAGGACCGGAGCCTCGGGGCAGCCGGGAGCGGAGCACGGAGCCTGGGGCACCACTGTGTGCCAGGTGGGGGGCCCCCAGGTCACGGCTCGTTTTTAGGTCAAACGCTGAGCACCTGGCGCTCCCCCCGCAGCTGGTCCCCCCCCTCCTAGTGATGCACATGGGCGGCCACAGCCTGCCTGGCGCGAGCTCCCGCCGAGTGCTTAATGGCCCTGGGCTTCCGCTGCCTTATTTTTAGCAATTTCCACTCCAATTACTGCTCAGTGGCATCAGGGCGTCCCCCCGAGGCGGATGGAGGCGAGGCGACAGGAGCGGCCTCGGGGCCCCCTGGGCCACTGCACAGAGCCAGCTGCCAACGCGATCCCCAGCCCTTTCCTGCGGGGTCCTCCTGGCGCCAGAGCAGAGAGACCGGGGCACCTCCCCTCCCACACCCCACCTCTCCCCCGCAGATGGCAGGCGCTGCCCTGGCCCACGCCCCGAGGCAGCCACGCTGTCCGCCTGGCACCAAACCACACCCTCAGTTAGAGCTGGATTGGAGGGGGGCGCAGCCATTGCTTCCGTAGCTTCACCTCCCCATCTCCTCTGCAGGAAGCTCCCAGCCTGGGGGGCACTGCAGGTCTAAACTGTCCCTCTGAAGGGATCTGCCATATCCTCCCTCCTGGGGTCCTCATTCGGGATCTCGGGGGTGGGGAAGCCACCAGAGGGCCGGGGTCCCCCAGCAGACTGCAAGGGGTTGGGGCTGCCTCTCAGATGCACTGGCAGGAAGAGTGAGACCTGCCCCGGGGCCTTTGCACATGCTGGGCCGACTCCTCTCACCCTCCTTCCCCACCTTTTCCACTGGAGAAGCCCCTCCCCACTGTCTGTATTCACAGCCTTCATGCCCAGGCAAAGCGTCAGGACCTGGTTAGCATG
>PVJC01050108.1:2500-11858 GCA_004026665.1 Murina feae
ATTTAAATTTTCATTCCAGTTTAAAAACTCACCCGCAAGATAATACCCTTATCTCCATTCTTCTAGAACCACCCAGGCTAGTCTTTGATTCAGTAGATGAGAAGAATGACCAGCCCTTTTGCTGTTCCTGCTCCTCTTCTAAAACTCCTCTTACGTGTTGGGTTATGGGGGAGAGAGGTAAAGGGCAAGTGTCTCTTGCTGATCTGGCAAGTATCAAAGACTGGAGTTGACAGTTACCACAGGTCAACTTCCATCAATACCCTGTGGGTGGAGAATGTCCATTTGCTAGCTTTCTTTGGGAACATGGGAATATTTTCCTCAAAGGAGCCTGTACAGGTGGTTTCTACATGCCTCTGTTCTCAGATAACAGAAATCCCTGTCCCGCTCATTCCCCTCCAGCTTCCCTCAGCTGTTTTCTTAGAAGTATGATCTGCATTCTTTTGCAGTTCAATCTCTCTTTCCTAAGGGTGAGCAGTTTGTCTTACGATGCATTAGAGAGGAAATAGTCTTGCTCTTTGCTAGGCCAACTGGTGGCAGGTACATCTAAACCACCCCAAACTCTCTTTATTCTACCTTTTCTCTAAAAGTTGTTGCTCTCTTTAATCAATAGGATAAAAGAATAATGTTAGCTTAAAAAACATTGACAGAAATCTCAAAATTGTAGAATTTTTTTGGAGCACCCTCTCCCCTCCACCTTAGTACTTTGGGAAGAAGGTAAAGATGGCCTATGGGGTATGCTCTCTGATACTTACAGCAAAATTAAGTCAGAAATCAATTATTTAAAAAACTAGAAAGTTTCATAATATTTTACATGAAAATACATTTAAAAATAACCCATGAGTGAAAAAGAACCCACAAACAAAAATTAGAAAATATTTCTATCTGAGTAAAAATAAAAGTAAGTCAAATTTGTGGGATGCTGCAAAGCAGTGCTTAGAGAAAAATTTTTAGTTTTAAAAGATTTTATTTTTCCATTGCCCTGTATTCAGTTTGTCTTGGAATATATCCATGTACACTTCAAAAGAATATGTGTTCTAGTTTTGTGGTGTAGAATGCCACAAATGTCAACAAGATTAAGTTGATTGAGAGTGATATCCAGATCTTCTATACTCTGATTGATATTCTTTCTATCCATTCAGTTACTGATAGAGAGGTATAGAAATTTGCAAATATGATTGTGGATTTCTCTATTTCTCACTTCTATTCTGTCAGTTTCTGTTTCATGAATCTTATTTGGTGCATGCACATATAGGGTTTTTTTTTTTTTAATGTGTTCCTGATAAATATCCTATTTATCATTGTAAAAAGTCTTTCTTTGTTACTGGTTATATTTTTGTCTTGTATTTTACATTTTATGGTGTTACTATAGTTTCACCAACTTTCTTATATTTACAATTTGCATGATGCATTGTTTTATATCCTTTTACTTTCAGTGTAACTGTGATTTTATATTTAAAGTGTGTTTTGTACATGATTTCACTCATAGTTGGAATCTAATGAACAAAACAAACTGATGAACAACATAAATCCAGAAACATAGGAGTATGGAACAAACTGATGAATTTCAGAGGGAAGGCAGGTGTAGGTAAAGGTGGGTGGGGCGTGATTAACCTGGGACCTTATGGCATGTGTGCATAGCCCATGGACACAGACAATAGAGTGGTGAAGACCTGGAAGGGATGGGTGAGGGGTTGAGGGAGTCAACGGGGGAAAAAATAACAAAGGGGACATCTGTAATTCTTTCAATAGTAAAGATAGAGTAAATAAATAAAGTGTGGTTTATAAACAGGTAGAATTGGATTGTGCTTTTTTTAACCAGATGGTTTCACTGGTGAGTAAAGGAAATAATGATACCAATATTAAAAAAACTGTCATAAACTACTGGAGGAGGAAACACTTCCCAACTAATCCTGATTTCAAAACCTGATATTATAAGAAAAGAAAAGTAGCAGCCACCTCACTAGGAATAGACACAAAGACCCTTAAATATTGTTAGCAAATTGAATCTAGTAATATGTGAAAATGAGAATACATTACAAATGAGCAAGTTTTATCTGAGGCTTAACATTAAAAAATCAATGTAATTTACCATATTAACAGAATAAAGGAGAAACTCATATGACCATCACAATAGATGCAGAAAAAGTTTTTTACTAAATTCAATACCTTTTATTCATAAAAATAAAAACTCTTAGTAATTCTGGAATAGAAAAGAATTTCCCCCTTCTAATAAGAATATCTATGAAAATCCACAGCTAATACTTAATATTAATTAATTGAATGTATCCCCTTAAGATAGGGAAAATCCAGGGATATCTACTCCTATAACTTGTATTCAGCATTGTACTAGACAGTTCTAGCCACTGCGGTCAAGTAAGACATCAAGTTCAGAAAAGAAGTAAAATCCTTTTCTGTATTTACAGATGACATGATTGATTTTATAGAAAACCTGATGGAATCTATAAAACTACTGGAACTAAGCAAAGTTAGCAAATTTAAAATAGGCAGATTTAACATAAAAATCAATTTGAAAATATTCACTAGAACGTCAAACATTCCTAGTCACCTGGGGAACCTTCCCAACACAGAGCTCAAGGCTCCAGCTCTCAGAGATTGCCTTGTCTATAATGTTTCTCCATTGGTGTGTTCTTTCTGGAACTGCAGTGACTCAAGATACTTGGCCCTCAAATTTTATATCTCTAATTTTTTTCTCTACTTGTTCAACTTCATGTTTTTCATCACTCCTCATTTTTATATATCAGGAAAGTGAGGCACGAGAGCACAATGATTGTCCAGGCCATTCAGCTCCTCTGTGTTTGAGCTGCTACTTGATAGCCAGCCATCTGACTCCCAAGCACATGATCTTAGCCACTGCACACTGCTCCCTCTTTTAGAAAATATTTTTGTATTACATAATTTCATGTTTAATAAAAAAGTATATCTTTTTATTCATTATTAACTTTTTACTTAAATTCTTTATTGTTTAAAGTATTACATATAAGAAATATATCTTGTAAAGAAGAGAAACCACACAAAGATTTTGCTGTACAGTCATAATCCTATATAATAAAAGGCTAATATGCAAATTGACCTTAAGGGCAGAAGTTCAACCAACCGGGAGTTAGACATGCACTGACCACCAGGGGGCGGTGTGGGACATGGCGGGTGCAAAGGGAGGCTATGGCTGGCATCCGGAGGAAGGGAGGTCTCAGCCGGGAGCTGGCAGCTGCTAAGGACCCTACCCATGCATGAATTTTGTGCACTGGGCCTCTAGTGCTGTAGTAAAATCAAGATCAGGTTTTATAGAACTCATAATATAAAAGGTCCTCCAACTGGTTTTGATTTAGAACTGTGATAAATCTTTATGCCCCAAAGGTTTTTTCAGTAAACAATTAAAATTGAGTCCAATGGAAAATGTTTATCTTTTCTTAGATTGCTATGTTATATTAAGTTTCAGAACCAAATGGAGAATTTGTAATAGTTTGTTATTAATGATGCATCACAGACATTCTAAGATTTTGGAACTTATTTTATTTATACGAATTATTAAAAAATACACACAATAGCTAATTGGGAAACATACTTAGAATTAGGCTGATTGCTCTACTTCCTTTTTAACACAGAGAAATATGCATAATAAATACCATATGTTTCAAATTTCTTTATTGTAGCTATAAAAATAACTTAGTATTGCTATTAAAATATGAAAGCCTCATAATTATTTTACTTTATTCTATTTTCCATCCACTTATAGGTGCTTTTTAAAAAAAATCTGAGGGTCTGATGAGTATTTTTTGCATAGATTTCCACTTAAGTAATTGTTTTACATTTTTCTTCATTTATTTTTGGAGTAAAGCAATAAAATACTAGTGAATATAAGCCAATCCGTCATATTTCAAACAGTTATAATAACATGATAGATACATATCACTCAGAATAGCCCTGACATAAAAACTAGATATTAGGCAATTAACCATACTTGTCTTCGTAATTGCTTGGCATAGTAAAAGTTAAATTATTGACTGCCAGCTTGAATGTCACTATTTCCTAACCTAGCTAGTAGTCCTAATGCAGTCTCCTTAAGCACATCGCAAATTAGCTAGGAAGAACAAAGATTGAAACATGAGAGAGAAATGAATGAACCAGTTTTGTAGAGAGGGAGCCCCACTGGCTGCTGGGCTGCCAAAAAGAAACCTGTGTTGAAAGCAGAAAGGTCGGTCTCTGTACTCTCCTGCGTAGCCCACCCTGACTCCAGTACAGTCCCCAATCCCCACGTTATCTAGTCTTCTGTTCTGAAAAAAACCTGTATTTTAAAAGCAATATTTCCCAATCCTGATGTCACTACATATCTGTGGATGCTTTTTAAATGATTTGACACTATCAGAGTCTTTTTTGGTAATTGTGAAATGGGGATTAATAAGAAAGAACTCATCATCTTGAATATTCAGTGGAGGAGGAGAACTCAGAAAATGATTTACTATGAAAACATTTTTAAATTGATTGGCCAATGGCAATTGAAGCCTATAAGAACAGAAGAAGAAAGCTATAGGGTAGGATTTTGTTGGCTTGTGTGACATATAAAATTTTATTGAATATCTGTAATATGGGAAACTGACAGTGAAAGGAGATAGTTATTATCTTTTATAATGTGTTTAGAAAATAATCTCTAACAAGCATATCATAAGATTGTAGACTGCATAAGGAAAATCTATCAATATTTTTCAAACAAAACATTGAAGTCAGTGTGACTCTCCACTAATGAAACTCAAGGACAAAAAAAACAACAATAAAAGCATTACTTCTTTATTTATTTTGAATTTTTTTTTCAAAGCAAAATTTTTCCCTCTCACCTTACTATTCTATTTATTCCTCATAAAAAAGTGAGTAAATTTGTTTTTTAAAAATGCTTTGGTATGGTCTGGGAAAAACTCTCTGATAAAAAGCTAAGCATTTTGTCATTTGTTAAATAGAAACACATTGTTTCATACATTTAGCCAGTACAGTAAGAACTCACTTAACCTTACCCATAGGATCTGCTACTTAAAGTAAAATGATGTAAAATCAATTTTACCAGAGGCTAATTGATATAAACAAGAGTTAAGTTCCTATGGCATCTCATCAACCTTATAATGAAACAACATTGAATGAAACGTCATTCAAGGACCTGCTCTATATTAAGTACCCACTGTGGGTCGTCTGTGAAGTCTTTCATTCTGTGATATATGCATGTGTACAAGCTTTGTAGTCAAGTAGTATTCCGACCATTCCTACCCATACCTTCTGAGTAAAATATAATACGCATTTTTTTAGAATCAGAAAATTTTAATTCTTTCTTTTTAAATGTATTCTGGGTGCTTCAAATTTGAAGATACACTTTGACAGAATTTGGGAGCATATTGCAAGCATCATTACTTAGGCATTGTCAAAAGCTTACCTAATTTACTGGCTGTATTTTAGCACATTTTTCATCTGATTATAGCTGCCACAGGCAGGAATGCTATCATCATATGAAAGTTACAGTGGTTATGACAAGTATAGATGTCAAGTCTAGGGTTAAGGTCTGAGGCCTCCAGCTAACTCATCCCCAAGACAGCTTGGCACATCTATATTTATCAAGCATAAGTGATGAATGTCAACTTATTCTAATTAGGTGACAGCCAGAGGTAGCACCTGAATATAACTTAGTTTTGGAATAAACTTAGAGACATAAATTATAACTTTTTAACATTTTTATTCATACTGTTCATATATAGTTTCAAATATGTGAGTCCATTTAAAGATAAAAATGCTTTACAAAATTGCTTTCTGAGGCAAGTTTAACCTAAATTAAAAATTAGCTATGATACAGATTTAGGAAAAATAAGAATCAAGCATTAAAGTTTGAGGAAAAAAGTAATTAAGTTTCTTTGTAGTTGAGACCAAAATTATGCATCCTTTTGGTCATAATGAAATTTTGAAAATCCAATAATATCTGTCAATTCAATTATTATTTATTCTGCCTCACAACATCTAAAGTTATTTTGAAAGGCAGTAGCACATAAAATTAACTGGGTAATTTATTTGAAAGTCAAAAGCACAGGAAGAGCATAGTCATAATACTAATAACCTTATATTTTATCTTAGAAATGGGATAAAACTATAAAATATAGCAGCATAATAAATTTACTGAAAATATTTTTTAAAATTCTAAGTTTTAAATTTGTCACTGGTTTAGTTAGATTTTTACTTCATTTTCTCTTTTAGTGCATCGCTTTCATCATCTTATCAAGAAAAACTGTATGTATACATCTTAAAGAATATGTTTAGGTAAAATATAAAATGTAAACTGCTGCTCTCTTTACCTTTTCTTAAAACCAATTCAGGTGAGAAAAGATATGTCTTAATTGTGATTATTCTAATTTAAGTTCCTAAAAGATACTTGCTTTCAAAAAAAGAGCTGTAATAAGAAGAAACAATAATCCTATTGAATCACATCTGATGCTGTGGCATATGTGCCAAATAGTCCTTAAGACTAATAGTCCCTAACGGTGCACTTGTATAGTGATGCTAGGTGAAAAGCAAGGTTACCATTACTAATGCAAGAATCCAACTGTTTTGTTTTCAAAAGTCATTTCTGAACCCTTGCCCAGTGTACTTCTTTTCTGCATTATAGGTTCGTTTTTTTAAAAGGTGATAGCTGTCCCCAGACGGTGTGGCTCAGGTTGAGCATCAGCCTGTGACCCAGGTGATTGTGGTTCAGTTCCAGGGCAGGGTGCACATCCAGGTTGCAGGCTCAGTCCTCAGAGAGGGGTGTGTGTGTGCAGGAGGCAGCTGGTCTATGATTCTCTCTCATCATTGGTGATTATCTCACTCCCTCTCCTTTCCCCTCTGAAATGAATAATATATATATTTTTAAATGATAGCTGCTATTACATTACAAGAGAAGCTGAAAATATTGTATTTCTGCCAACAAGTGAGAGCAAAATTAAGACAAATTAATAGTAAATATGGAACTTGCCTGCCATTTATTTACCATTAATAAGTGATAAATTATTTTAATAACAAATGGGCTATACTTCTCAGAAATAAAATTAATAAAAATATACATTTTATGACAAATTATCAGAATTGCTCGAGTCAGGTATGCAGGCCAATATTTCCCTGTTGCCATTCATCATGATCAAGGTTTTCTACTAAGATGGCAATACTCCATATTTCACAGCTAATTGGTGTCATCAAGCCAGTAAGCAAATGAATGAATCCCTGGAGCAAGTTAGGCACATTGAGAAGTTATGGACTTGCTCACATTTCTGTAATAAATTTCTACTGGATAAATATTTAACGGAGTTAAGTAAAAGAATCTACAGACCTTATATAAATGCTTGAATACATTTATTATTAAAAGACATTTGTGTCAGTTTTGGATTACATTCAATTATGAGTACTATAAATCCCTCAAGACAAACTTAAGCAAATGTGTTTTATTTTTCTACACTTTACTCCAGTACAAGTATCAGGCTGGTGCAATTCCTCTTGAAACCCAAGCTTCTTCTAGCTGTCTAGCTGGCCACACGGATTTTGTCCTGCTTTTGCTGCATGTTGCACATGCCATCTTTACCATCACATTCATGTTACAATCAGGAAAAATAGAAAGGGCAAAGAAAGAGGCACAGAGAAGCCAACAGAGTCTATGACAGGCATTATATAGGCACAATCAATTTTAGCTTAAAAGAATTATACATTCATCTTAGTCAACAGTGTGGGTTCTTTAGCCTGAATTCTTTTTTCTTTTTTTATAACTGCCCCAGTGAAAACAAGCACAAATACTCATCAACACATGAATGTGAATGGACAAATCAATTGCGGAATATTTACATAATGAAAATCTCAGCAAAAAAAAAAAAAAAAAAGTGGATTGACTACTTATATAGATGAAACTAAATCATTAGGCCAAGCTGCAGGTTACTACTAGTTACTAAAGGATACTAAGTACATAAATTCTAGAGCCTACAAAGAAAATAGGTGTTGAAAATATATATTCACCAGGGGCCCGGTGCACAAAAATTTGTGCACTCGGGGTGGAGGGAGTCCCTCAGCCCGGCCTGTGCCCTCTGACAGTCTGGGACCCCTCAGTGGATGTCCTATGATGGCCCCAGTCTGCCAGGCGCCTTTTGTGTGTGTGTGTGGGTGTATATGTGTATGTCACCACTGGGGACCTGCCCCCAGCTGCATCTGAGGCTCGGAGCAGTCCTCCTGTGTGTGTCTACTTGCTGGGGGCCTACCACCAGGCACACCGTGGAGGCTTGGAGCAGGCACCCCCTCTATGTTGATCTCTCAGACTCTTGCCCTCCCCTGCATGTTGTTCTCTTTTTTGAGCGTGGCCAGGGCTGAGTACGACCTGCCTCCCAAGCTTGCCTACTGCCCATCTTCCTCCAGCCACCAGAAAGCAGGGAAAACCCCGCCTCGTGGTCAGGCCAGCCTTTTCCTGCTCCCTGATCCCTGGAAGAGACCTGGGAAGCCGCCAAGCAGGCTGCCAACTCTCTCCCACTCACCCGTCCCCTGCTGCCTTCCTTTCCCACTTCCCGGTGCCGCCAAGGGGTCTGGAGAGCTGCCAAGCAGGATCCCGGCCCCTGCAGCCTTGCTTTCCTGCTCCACGATGCCCCACAAAGGGCCTGGGCAGCCACCAAGCAGGCCGAGACCCCCCCCCCGCCGCCTCTTACCTGCTTCCTGGTGCCGTCCAACCCTGCCGCCTGTTTCCCACTCACGGGTCCTGGGTCCTGTGCTGTCCCGCCCTGCAGCCGCTCTATGCACTCGGGAGGTCCCTCAGCCCGACCTGTGCCCTCTCGCAGTCTGGGACCCCTCGGGGGATGCCCACCTGCTGGTGTGCCTGACCAGCCTGGGTGAGGGGCTTTAAGGCTGCCCACAGCTCCCATTGACCCAACGTCCCAGCAAGGCTGGCTGGACGCAGGTTGCTGGAGTTTTTTCTCCTATAATTGATACTGTTCCTTGAAGGCCTGGGGTTATCTTCTATAATTGATACACTGTTCCTTTAAGACGGCCTTCTAACTACTAACGAAGCCTCCTCTGCTTCACCTCGCAGCGTCTATAATGAAACAATTGTTACTTTTACTGGTTAGGCCGGAGCTGCTCTTTCCTTCAGCTCCGGAGGATTCTGTGATTGTTACATTGTTTCAAAACTGCTAGAGGCAGTTTAATCGGAGCTGAGCTGAGCGGGCGCAGCTTCACTTTCGCTCCTGCCACAATGGAAAGGGCTATTTACTCAGGTCCGTGAGTGGTGGCCGCCATGTTGGCTGGGCTAATTTGCATACAGCTGCTCTGATTGGCTGGTGGGCATGGCTTACCCTGTCTCAGAGAAACG
>PVJC01050109.1:0-11919 GCA_004026665.1 Murina feae
GGGGGCAGCTCCTGCATTGAGTGTCTGTCCCCTGGTTGTCAGTGTGTGTCTTAGTGACCAGTCATTCCCAGTGGTTCTGCTGTTAGGGTCAATTTGCATATTACCCTTTTATTATATAGGATGCATTAACAGCATCCATCTGTAGTTTCCTTAAAATGTATTTGGTTTTGGTATTAGGGTTACACATGCCTCAAAGAATGAGTTGGGAAGTAATGCCTCTCTTCTGTTTTTTGAAGGTTTTGTGGACTGGTGTTAATTCCTTTTTAAATATTTGGTCAGTTCCCCAAAGAAGGCAATGGGGCCTGGGCTTTTATTTGTAGGAAGTATTAAATATATATATTTTATTGATTTTTTTTTTTTACAGAGAGAGAGAGAGATAGAGTGTTAGAAGTATCGATGAGAGAGAAACATCGATCAGCTGTCTCCTGCAAACTCCTTACTGGGGATGTGCCTGCAACCAAGGTACATGCCCTTGACCAGAATCGAACCTGGGACCCTTGAGTCCACAGGCCGACGCCCTATCCACTGAGCCAAACCAGTCAGGGGTGTAGGAAGTATTAAAATTATGAATTTAAATTCTTGTTACAGGTCTATTCAAATATTCTATTTCTAATTGAGTCAGTTTTGGTAGTTTTTAGAAATTTTTACATTTCATTCAAGTTACCTAATTGAATTGTTATATAGTTATTCGCTATAATCCCTTATAATGCCTTTTATTTCAGTAAGGTAACTTTGGTAATGCATCTTCACTCTTCTTTTCTTGGTCAGTCCAGTTTTCTTGTTAAAGATAATCAACATTTTTGCTGAAAATAATCAATTTTCTGTTTAGTTGACTTTCTATTCTCATAGTATTTTGTTTTATTTTCACACTAAACTTTCCTTGCACTGAGTTTAATTTGCTTTTCTTTTTCCAGATCCTTAATGTGTAAATTAAGTTTTTGATTTGAGATCTTTCTTGATTTGTAATATAGGCTTTACAACTATAAATTTTCTTATAAACACTGTTCTCACTGTATCCCGTAAGTTTAGACACATTCTGTTTTCACTTTCATTCATCTCAAATTTTTCTAATTTTCTCCTGTGATTTCTTCTTGACCTACTAGGTTATTTAGGAGTGTTAATTTTCACATGTTTATATAAATGTTCCAGTTTTCCTTCTGTTATTGATCTACCTAGTTTTATTATTGAAAGTGGTGTAATAAAGTCTCCAATGACTGTTGTTGAATTGTCTAAGTCTTCCTTCGATTCTGTTAGTTTTGCTCAATATATTCTAAGGCTCTGCTGTTGAGTGCATGTTTATAGTTGATATATCTTCCTGGTGGTCTTCATGTCTAATAACAATTTTTGTTTTGAAATCTATTTTGTTTTCATTTTTTGAAATCTGACATTTGTGTATCCAGTGTTTTTGTGGTTGCTATTTGTATGGTGTATTTTTTTTCTACCATTTTTACTTCTAACCTACTTGTAGAAGTAAACTGTATTGTATTTCTGAATGTAAACTGTTTCCTGTAGACAGAGTAAAACTATCTTAAAAAACAGCAATGGCCTAATAATTTCTGCTTTTTGATTGCATTGCTTAAACTGTTCACATTTAATATTATGGATATGACTGAATTTATACCTATTTTAAAAATGTGTATTCTTTGTTTCTTGGTTCCTGCTTTAACTGCTTTTTTATTATAATGATATATTTTAGTATACCACTTAAATTTCTTTAACAACTTTACAATTATTTTTCATTTTTTAATGTTTTAATTGATTTTATAGAGAGAGGAATGGAGAGGGAAAGATAGAAATACTGATAAGAGAGAGTCATTGATTGGCTTGTCTCCTGCATGCCCCGTACTTGGGATCAAGCTCACCACTTGGACATGTGCCCTGACTGGGAATCGAACCAGTGACCTCTTGGTGCATGGATGATGCTCAATCAACTGAACCACACTGGTTGGGCTAAAATTATTTTTCTTAAATTATTTTACTAGTGGATACTCTAGAGCTTACAATACACAACTTAACATAAAACTACTCCAGATTTATACTAACTTAATTGTAGTGCATTATAGAAGTTTACTCCTATATAACTCCTTTCCATTCTCCTCCCTTTTATTGCTACTGATGTTATATAGATAGTATATCTGTATGTTTCAGACCCCCAAATACTTATAATTTTACATATTATGCCATTAAAGCTGCAAGAGAAAGGAGAACAAGTATATATTTATAGATTTTGTTATATTAACCTTGTTTTTATTTTCTTCATGTTCTTCCTTAGGATTCAAGTTATCATGTAGTGTCACTTCTATGTACTGCTACTGTCAAATATACTACATTTGTATATATTACATTTCCTATAAGTTCAACTATACTTTACAAGATGTGTCCATATTGTGCAATGCAATTGGTTTTAAATCAGTTAAAGTTGCAATTGTGCTTTTACAATTGCCACTGTGTGCTTGCGCAGACATTTGATTTACTTTCTGGTGTCATCCGCCTTCAGCCTGAAGTAGACCCTCTTGGAAGATCTGTCAGCATTGAATTTTCTCCATTTTGCTTATCTGGGAACATTTTTCTTTTGCATTCATTTTGAAATTTTGCTGGATGTAAGGTTCTTGGCTAAGTTTTTTTTTTCAGCACTTTGAATATTGTCCCATTGCCCTTCTGATGAGATGTCAGCTGATTATCCTATTTAGGTTCCCTTTTGTAAGTCATTTTTCTCTTACAGTTTTCAACATTTTTTCTTTTAGACTTTCAGCATTTTAACTATGACACATATGGTTACGGATTTCTTTGAATTTATCCAAGTTAGAGTTAGTTGAGCTTGGGTATATAAATTAATGCTTATCATCAAATATGAGAAGATTTCAGCCATGATTTCTTCAAATATTCTTTCTGTCCCCTTTTCTCTCTCCTCTTCTAGAGCTCCCATACACTTATATTGGTGTGCTTAAAGGTGTCCTACATTTCTGAGCCTCTATTCATTTTTCTTCTCTTATTTTTCTCCTTGCTCTGCTGTTTTGCTTGATGCTACTAATATTATGAGATTAGAGCCCTTAATTGGTCTCTGCCATGATACTCATTATTCAACAAAATACTTAGGCTTGGAGTTCTATGTAAGATCAGTTCCCTCAGGCTGAGGAACTTTTTCAGCTGCCTCTCACCCTGAACAGAACTTCCATGTAGTTGCTTTGGAGCTGTTTTCCCCCCTCCCCTCATTTGCTTTATATATATATTAGGGGCCCAGTGCACAAAAATTTATGCACTCGAGGGGAGGGGTAGAGGTCCCTCAGCCCAGCCTATGCCCTCTTGCAGTCTGGGACCCCTTGGGGGATGTCCACCTGCTGGCATGCCTGGGCAGCCTGGGTGAGGAGCTGAAGGCTGTTTGCAGGCTGGCCAAGCCACCCTGTGGGGACCCTCACCCCATGGGGGTGTGGCCAGCCTGGGTGAGGGGTTGAGGGCCATTTTCAGGCTGCCCACTGCTCCCATTGACCCAATGTCCCAGCGAGGCTGGCTGGAATCAAGTTTCTGGGATTTATTTATCTTCTATAATTGAAACCTTGTTGCCTTGAGCAGAGGCCTAGGCAGGCAATGAAACCTCCTGTTTGCTTCAGCTCCATGGCTTCTATAATTGAAACTTTGTTGCCTTGAGCAGAGGCCCAGCTGGCCTAGGCACAGTTTCCTCCACCGCTGGTGCAACAGAAGCCTCCTATTTGCTCTAGCTCTGTGGCTGGGTTAATTTGCATACAGCCTCTCTGATTGGCTGGTGGGCATGGCTTGGCTGGTGGGCATGGTTTAGGTGTAATGGAGTGAGGGTCAATTTGCATACTACTCTTTTACTAGATTAGATATTTGAAGCTAGTGTGCATGCCAGCATCTTGTTTCCTATTTTTTAAACTGAAATATAACTGACATATATTATACACATAATGGTTCGATAAATTTACACACTATGAAATGATCACCACAATGTCTAGTTAAAATCCATCATCACACAGTTACAAGGTTTTGTGTTTTTTTTTGTGACGAGAGCTTTGAAGATCTATTTTCCTAGCAACTTCCAAATATATAGTACAGTATTAACTAGTCACTGTGGTTTACACTACACACCCTCATAACTTATTTACTATATAACTAGAAGTTTATACCTGGTGATCACCCTTCACCTTCTTTCTAGTGCCACTCCTATTCTACAAGCAGGAGCTGGAAAATAACACTGCCTGCCATGCATGCCGGGAGTGAATTTCCACCCTAAGAGTTAGAGAGGGGAAGAGAATCTCACTTGCTTGACTGCACCCTTTTGGAATAGAGCGTCTGAAACCCAGGCCTGGGGTAGGTGTGATATACTGGCATATGCCCCCCTGGGGATGAAACCATATCACTGAAATGAGCTACAGAAGGGGAAAAGTTCTCATCTCTTTGTCCATACCCACGAAAAGCAGAGTGCCTAGCGCAGTTTCCATACACGTGATCCAGGACTAGGGAAAGAGTTGTGGCTCAAATGCCACCAACTCTGGCTGTTATTTCCCAGATTCAGATTTTCTAGAATAAGTATTTCTCTATCTGCTGTATATACTTAGCACAGTTTCCAAAAATTTGAAATACCTGTTTAAAATAATGTTCTCTAGCTAAGTAGTTGTTTTTATTGGGAAGATAGTTTGCTATCTTCATTATTCCAGAAACAGAAATCCTGTATCACATTTTTAATTTTCCTCCTAAAAGTGATCATATACAATTAAAATTTAAGGTAACTTACAAGGAATATTTTAAAGTGTCATCTAATTCCATGATAGCAGCCTGGTTCCCACAACGATAACAGTAATTGGGTGCACTGAAAATGGTAACCACGTTCCGATCATGACACCAATTGTATCCCTGCATTAAAAAGAAAATCAGTATTTCACTATAAAATTATAAGCTCAACACAGAGAAGGTTAAACTTACAAATTACACAAATTACAAGTATTTTCTGTGGAAATACAGTCTTCTAAGTTACTTAATATAGTATCCTTCATTAATATTGTGCATCTGCATGAATACGCAACTGTTGGGTAACAGGGTTTTATTGTTACATGGAGCTAAGCAAATGCATTGTTCTGATTTAACCTTGGCTATGATGAGTACTCAATTTCTCCACCATATGAGTTTTTATTGTAAATTATGTCAAATTTTGCTTTATATATTTTGACTCTATTATTAGGTAATTGCAAATTTAGAATTATTTCTTCCTAGAGAACTAGGACAGTTTTCTCCAATACCCTGTTTTCATTTCTAGTTATACTTTTTACCTTAGAGCCCATTCTGATTAGCTGTATACTGGACAATTATCTAATTGATATACCAATAAACCATTTTCTATCCCTCTATTTCTAATCATTATATTTGGTATAAATCCCAAGTAATAGCTAAATTTTGATGATCTAATTTGAGTTTCCTCTTCTAATAAAAATTTTTATCTATTTAGCATTGTTTAATGATTACTGATATAATTAGATTTATCTTCAGCATAAGAATTGAGGTTCTTTATTATGCTCTCACTCCTCCTCTTGCTTTATTTGGGTTTGTGAAGTTTTCTCTTACATTTTGAAGCTGCTCCTACTAGTTTGGAAGTATTACATTCTATTTATATTCCTTTAGTATTTACAAAATAGTAACATCATAGTAGAGAAATCTGGCAGGCATCACATTAACTAAGTGATCTAAGTTAAAACTACCAGCACTAGGATAAATTCATTACCCCTGTAGGATACACTGAGAAGGACACATCAGTATGTGGCATACCCACCAAAATGCATAGCCTGAATCTATAACCGTAAGGAAGCATCAGTTAGATCACAAATGAAAACTTAGACAAAATAAAATTGCTTGAACTTTTAAAAAATGTCAAGATTATATAAAACAAAGAAAATCTGAATGCAGCACCATCCTGAATTACATTTTAGATATAACATACTCAACTAAAGGCCATTAGTGAGATAATTAAAATTTGAATAAAGTGTTTAGGTTAGATAAAAGTATTAGATCAATGCAAATTTATTGACTGTGACAAGAATACTGTAGTTATGTTAGACAAAAGTCCTTATTTTTATAAATACACATGGAAATTTGGGGGCAAATGTGCATTATGTCTGCAATTGACACTGAAACAGTCAAAATAATGTAATGTGTGCAGGGAAGGGGAGGACGAAGAAAGAAACTGAATAGTACAGCAAATATTAAAATACTCATATTTGAGGACTCTGACTTCAAAGTGAGTTACAATTTTGCTTTAGCAAACTAGTACTTTCCTTACTTGCTAAAGCAGGCCAAGTTTTTCCTCCTTTCACTTATGGTGAGGAATGTTCCTACTATTTCAAGTTATGAAGGCTTTATTACAGACATCCTGTAGGAAAAGGACATACCTCCATTACAAGTTGGTGAGCGCGAGAAACCAGTGTGAGACCATTGGCATGATTGAATGTTTCAGAAATGTCTTGTCCAAACGTATAGCCAGCACCACGTGGTGAAATACCCCATCCACCACGATCATCTGGATCTGACCATAACAGATCACACATCGGGCCCTGGCCAAAAACATTAGGTACTTATTATAAATTATTAGCACTCATATTTAACTAATTAAGCATTACTACAATGTGGTTGTGTTTCTTTTTCTTTTAATTTAAAGTAAGTTTACCTCATGTGGAACTTCTTGTAAACGATCCAGGGCCCTTATATGATCCAGTGTATCGATGGATGGAGAGAGGCCACCATGGAGGCAGAAAATCTGTTTATGAATTTATAAAGAAAATGAATTTATTAACTGCTAAAAGTAATGGAAAGTAAATAATTACAAATGTCAATCCTAATAGCTCTTTTCAAAATAATATTTTAAAATATTCACTGTGGAGAATTTATAAGATACAATGAAAAATGAAACAAAAACATCAGAGAGAGCTGTTAACACTTAAATATATTTTTAGTCTTTTTTCTTTATAATCCCAACACTATATGACCCATCATTGCATTTTCTGATGTATAAAATTTTATTCTCTTATAATAAAGACCCTACAAATTCCTGTTATTCGTTTCAATAGTTTTTTTGTTTTCTTTGATTTTCCTGAATGCATAATCATGTTTGCAAAAATATTTGCTTTGCTTTTCTTCTTACTGTTTATACCCTTTAATTCTTTTTATTGCTCAGTGAATTGGCTAAAATTTCCAAAACAAAATCGAATAATACAAGTTAGTGTAAATTTTTTGTTTGTTTTGTTTTGTTTTGTTTGGGGGGGGCGGCGGGGTAAAACACCTATTCCCATCCAGCCTCTAGAGATTTAGAATCAGAGAGAATTATAATACAAGCTTTAGAGGGCATTTTCTCCTGATTTTGATGAGATGCTTTCTGATGTTTTGATAAGTATAGTCAGCATAAGTTTCTTTATCTAATTAATGCTACTTTATTTTACTCCTTAATTAAGTGAATTTTTAAAAATATATATAGAATTGAACTGTGACCTCTTGGTTCACAGGTCCAGGATCAACCACTGAGCCATGCCAGGTGGGTTGAGTTTTAAATAATGAATATTATCTGGTCAAAAGACTTAAACACATATCTGATAACATGAGTATGTGCATGTAACTTATCCAAATTCCTGTTCTGAAATCTTGAGTATAAGAGAAAGAGGCAGAAAAAGCCAAGGAGATGAAAAAACACCCCATATAAACCTAGACCCTAAATAACTAGGAGAAAACCTTTTCCTACTTTTATCCTATCACAACTCTCTACACCTCCCCCTATGTAAGCACACACATACACACCTGTCCATCTACTAAAGCTGTAAGTGGAAGATAATCAAACAGATCTGTAAAATATTTCCAAACATTGGCATTTCCATACTTTCGCAGGCACTCATCATAAAAGCCATACACTTGGGTAATTTGCCGGCTTTCGTGGTTTCCTCTTAATATTGTAATGCGTTCTGGATACCGCACCTGAAGAAAAAGCAAACAAAACAAAAAACCCATAGTACAAATCATATTTTTATTAGTGTCATGTTCAATATATTAATCTCTGACCTACTTCTTTAAATGGCTCTTTTGTCTGCTAGTAAATTAAATGTTAAATCCTTTTCAGAGTAAAAAAATGTTCTCATTCATGACCAGGTCCTATTGATTAAATTATGATGAAATATTTCAGATAGCTGTTCTTCATTACTATTTATACCCCCGCACTGGAATTCTTATTAACTGATACCTGTATCACTATAATAAACTTGTATCTGATTCTGTCTTAAATACCTTCATCTTTATTACTAGTTTTTTAAGTCTTCCCAGAACAATGTAACTTCTTACTGCTAAATGGATAATGAAGAGCAGAGATTTGGACCTGAGACAAACTCCTCTATAGACTAACTTCCATTTCCCACGAGAAGATTGTATTTGCCAACAAAAACACAAAAACAGACTTTTACCAAATCTAGGCAAGATTTCAAATGTATTAATAGTCTTTTCCATAACAAAATATAGAGATAGACCTTATAGCATACTAGTTAGGAATATGTCTGATAAATTATGAAAAGCATCGAGTTCTGTAACCCAAATTAACCAAAAGCTGCAAATACATACTTCCATTCATACATATTTTCTAAGAATCCATCATATGTCCAGCATTGAACTCAGTGCTAAAATTAGGTGAGGTTGCCACAAATATAATACATGACTTCTGCTTCTCAAAAGCAAACTAAAGAGGTATGTGAACTAAGTAATACATGGCAATAAACTGCTATATAACATAGATAAGGGGTGGGACAATATGTTTCATGGTAATTTAGAGTAAAGGAACAAGGCTAAAATGGTTGAAGACTTCTTGGGTTGAGTCTTGACAGGAGGGGTAAGAAAATGGAGTAAGCTTGTGAAGAAACCGGATAAGCAAATAAATGGAGACAGAATGAACACTGAAATTCTTTGATTTGACAAAAAATGTTTATGCTACCAACTGCTGACAGGCAAATTCAAGCTATACTACCAAGGGCCAGGCAAGGAGTTTGAGCTTGAGTGTACAGGCAATGTGGAAGCACTAAAGCATTTGCAAGTGACAAGAGAAACTGTTAAATAAGAGATTTAATCTGGCAGCATGTGCAAGGGCAAAGAAAATTTGGAGGGGTCAGATCTTGGGGGCAGAAATATTAGTTACTACTATTATTGCTATTGTTATGATTACAGCGTGAAGGGATAAAGATGCAAATTGGATGGAGATAGTAAAAACAGAAAGACACGGGGATAACAGAAAAAGACCTGTTAATGGACTAAACATGAGGGATAAGTGATTAAGTAAAAAATGATTCCAAGACTTCAGCTATGGATTCCCCAAGAGAATGACACACCACAAGTAGGTGGGAGAGGTCTAATGTAGTATTCTCATCTCTCTTTTAAAAGATGTAAAATCAACTATTATTTTGGATTACACAGAACAGATGATATGTAATATTGACATTTTTGCCTTTTGCTGGTTTAAAGCTTGAAAAAAAATAAACTTCATTAATCATACCTTTAACGCCACAAGAAGAGTCACAGTTTCCACTGAATAATAACCTCTGTCTACATAGTCGCCCATGAACAGATAGTTTGTATCTGGTGATTTCCCTCCAATTCTAAAGAGTTCCATAAGATCATGGAACTGACCATGCACATCTCCACAGACAGTGACAGGACAACGGACCTCTTGCACATTTGATTCCTTTGTTAAAATTTCCTTAGCCTGTTAGGAAAAGGAAATCAACAATTAAAAAAACATTCTATCACAAACTTAAAAGCATAATTTCTTATTTATTAAGAGAAAATCTGGGGGTTGTGGGGGGGATCCTGAAATGTGCCTTATGAAATCATAAAACTAAAATCACAATGAGATACCACTTTACACCTACTAGGATGGCTAAATTAACAAGATGGATACTAGCAAGTGTTTGTGAGGGAGGATGTGGAGAAACTGGAACTCACACACTGTTGGTGGGAATATAAAATGGTGCAGCTGCTGTGGAAAAGAGTCTGGCAGATCTTCAATAGGTTAAAAATAGACTTACTCTATGACCCAGCAACTCTACTCTTATATATATACTTAAGAAAAATGAAAGCTTATGTTTACACATGTTCTCAGTGACATTATTCACAATAACCAAAACGTGGAAAACACTCAAATACCCATTAATTTGTGGATATATAAATAAAATGTTGTACTTTATGTTCAATGGAGTATTATTCAGCCAGCAGTAAAAAGAAATGAAGTCCTGATACGTGCTACCGATGTGGAAAACATTACACAGTAGTCTCCCACTCTCCACAGGGATTAAGTTGCAAGACCCCAGTGGATGCCGGAAACCGAGACTACCAAACCTATACTATGTTTTCTCCCTTATCTACATACCTATGATATAGCTTCATTTACAGACACAAAGATCAACAACAATAACTAAAAATAAAATAATTATAACAATATACTATAATGGCTAGTTATGTGAATTGTGGGTACTCATTTCGGGGATCCTTGCTGGAGTCTTCTCATAGGCTCAATGCTTTCTGACACAATGCATTGCCATCATTCAGAACACATTTTCTTTTTTAAAGATTATTTCCATTGTGTTTTTATTTAAAAAATATTTTTATTGATTTCAGAAAGGAAGAGGGAGAGATAGAAACATCAATGCTGAGAAATAATCATTGATGGGCTGCTTCTTGCACGCCCCCTACTGGGGATCCAGCCCACAACCTGGGCATGTGCCCTGACCCAGAAGGAAACCCTAATCTCCTGACCTGATTCATAGGTCTATGCTCAACCAACAAGTCCTGCTGGCAGGGCCGGGCTGGAACATCTTTTCTGTTCATGTCTTACACACACATAATTAATTTAATGCCTTTTCCATCTTAACTAAGCACTCATCACACATTGTGGCTGTAACTTTAAAAAATATATATATTTTATTGATTTTTTTTTTACAGAGAGGAAGGGAGAGGGTTAGAGAGTTAGTTAGAAACATCGATGAGAGAGAAACATTGATCAGCTGCCTCCTGCACACTCCCCACTGGGGATGTGCCCGCAACGAAGGTACATGCCCTTGACCGGAATTGAACCGGGGACCCTTGAATCCACAGGCTGATGCTCTTCCACTGAGCCAAACCGGTTAGGGCAGTGGCTGTTAACTTTTGCAGTTTGAGGTGGGACATCAAAACTAGCACGGACTTTTTCTTTTTCCTTTTTATAATTCCACAAATAGAATATTCATTCATTTATATATATATACTAGGGGCCCGGTGCACAAAAATTTGTGCACTTGGGGTGGAGGGAGTCTCTCAGCCCGGCCTGTGCCCTCTCACAGTCTGGGACTCCTCAGTGGATGTCCTATGATGGCCCCAGTCTGCCAGGCGCCTTTGGGGTGTGTGTGTATGTGTGTGTGTCGCCACTGGGGACCTGCCCTCAGCTGCATCTGAGGCTCGGAGCAGTACTCCTGTGTGTGTCTACCTGCCAGGGGCCTGCCCCCAGGCACACAGAGGAGGCTTGGAGCAGGCACCCCCTCTATGTTGATCTCTCAGACTCTTGCCCTCCCCTGCATGTTGTTCTCTTTTTTGAGCTGTGGCCAGGGCTGGGTGCGGCCTGCCTCCCAAGCTTGCCTACTGCCCATCTTCCTCCATCCACCAGAAAGAAGGGAAAACCCTGCCTCGTGGTCAGGCCAGCCTTTTCCTGCTCCCTGATCCCCGGAAGAGACCTGGGAAGCCGCCAAGCAGGCCGCCAACTCTTTCCCACTCACCCGTCCCCTGCAGCCTTCCTTTCCCACTTCTCGGTGCCGCCAAGGGGTCTGGGAGCTGCCAAGCAGGACCCTGACCCCCGCAAAGGGCCTGGGAAGCCCACCAAGCAGGCCACTGACCCCCTGCTGCCTCTTTCCCGCTCCCCGATGC
>PVJC01050110.1:0-11934 GCA_004026665.1 Murina feae
CGGATCCTGAACCGACGAGCAGGGCCCTCTCCACAGCCAGGGACCTTGGCCGGCCTCTTCTCCTTTCTATGTTTTTTTAATTGATGTCAGAGGGGAAGGGAGAGGGGGAGAGAGAGAGAGAGAGAGAGAGAAACATGCATGATGAGAGAGGATCATGGATCGGCTGCCTCCTGCACGCCCCACACTGGGGATCGAGCCCACAACCCGGGCCTGTGCCCTGACCGGGGATCGAACCCGGGACCCTTCAGGCTACAGACTGACACTCTGCCCACCGAGCCACACCAGCCAGGCTGTCTGCCAGCCGTTCTGCCATCCTTCTTCACGGTACTTGGCACCACGAAGGTGCCTATTCCATCTGGAGTGTTGGGTTTTTGGGGGGGCAATTTTAGGACTGAATGTGCTGATGTGTCTCCCCCAAGGAAAAAGAACTCGCTGTGCTCCTCCCCCGCTGCCTCTCCACGCCAAACTGCACGGCAGCAAGGCCAGCTACCAGGACGGGGAGGCGGTCTACATCGAGTGTCAGCTGAGCTTTCGGCTCCGGGGCCTGGAAGTGATCCGCTGCGTCAACGGGAAGTGGACGGAGCCGCCCCAGTGCATCGGTCAGCGACACCGCCCGCGAGCTCCCCCTCCGATGGAAGCCGCCCGGGTCGCTAAATGGTGTCTTCTCTTGCGACTGTGCCTTTTTCAGAAGAAACGTTCAAGGTCGCCTGTGACGAGCCGCCCTACGTGGCCCACGGCGTAGCCAACGACACGGCCGAGGCGTACTACAGCGGCGACCGCGTGACCTACAGCTGCCAGGTCGGCTTTGACCTCCGTGGGCCCCCGCAAGTCGTCTGTGAACGCGGAATGTGGACAAGCCCCCCGACGTGTGTCGGTAGGTGCCCTGCGACGGCATCCATAGCTAAGCCTGCGGTGCCTCGCTGTTCATGCTCTGTATTTAATCCACACCTTTGTTCAAAACGTTTTTATGGATGTCAGAGAGGGAGGGAGAGGGAGAGAGAGAGAAACATCCATGAGGAGTGAGGATCCTGGATCGGCTGCCTCCTGCACATCCCCTAACGGGGATCGAGCCTGCCACCCGGGCAGGTGCCCTGACTAGAATCGAATCCGGACCCTTCGGTCTGCAGGTTGGTGCTCTATTCATTGAGCCACACCAGCTAGGGCTAATCCACATTTTTATAGCAAGAGACCATTGCATAGAAGGGTTAGACACTCTGTGGGTCCCCCTCACCCCCCCCCCATGAATATAAGGAAACATCTATAAGGCTCAAGCCAACGAAAGGAACTGGGAAACTTAAAAAACAATTTAAAAAAATATATCTTTATTGATCTCAGAGAGGAAGGGAGAGGGAGAGAGAGAGAAACATCCATGATGAGAGAGAATCATGGACCGGCCGCCTCCTGCACGCCCCACACTGGGGATGGGGCCCACAACCCGGGCCTGGGCCCCGACCGGGGATCCAACGGTGACCTCCTGATTCATGGGTCGACGCTGAATCACTGAGCCAGGCTGGCGGGGCTTCCAAACAATTTTGAATGGACTTTCGGGTGAGGCACTTCTCTCTGACTTGCCTGGCGCCATCATTTACCATCTTTAAGTGGCAGCACGTGAGTGACGTGTTTCTTTAGAGACGGGACCTACGGATGTCCGGCTCTCCCTCCTCGCCCTGGGTGTCCTACAGCGTCAGGAGGGAGCACTCTGCTCCTGAGTGAGGCCAGTGCTGCCGATGGTACTCTGCCATCGGGCCCGCAGAACCCTGCACCCTCGGACACATGTCCTTGCTCTTGCATTTTACTAAAGGACACAACCCTTCAGGCTGCGTGGCCACCCCTGGGAGCGCCCCTCCCTGACCGCCTTCTCATGTCTCCATCCAGTTCTGCAGAGAGATCTCCACACACCTGAGGACCGGGGCTATTTATGGGATAAGAGAAAAGCGATTCAGAGATGGTAGAGACATGAGCAGAGTTAGCGGGAGACTCTGAAGGGAGAGAACCATGGACATGCCCACCCCTGGGTTGGATGGCGATCGGAGAGGAAGGGGAATGAGAAGGAAAGAATGAAAGCGGGTCATGACAAGGGACAGGTGTAAACTTGACCCTGATGGTCAGGGTGAAGAGCATGGCTCACCTTTCTTGATGTTTTAAGAATATCTACATCCCCTACATTCGTCCTCAAGCAAGCGGAGGGGGAAATGCTCATCCTCAGGCTAAAGCTGATGCCCTGGCTGGTGTGGCTCAGTGGATAGAGTGTTGGCCAGCAGACTGGAGGGTCCTCGGTTTGATTCTGGTCAAGGGCACATGCACAAGTTGTGGGCTTGGTCCCCAGTGGGGGGCATGCAGGAGGCAGCTGATCCATGATTCTCTCTCATCATTGATGTTTCTCTCTCTCTCCCCCTCTCCCTTCCTCTCTCTGTCTATCTCTCTCTCCCTCTCCCTTCCTTGCTGAAATCAATATTAATATATTTAACAAAACCCCAAACATTTGCTCTTTAGTGTTGCTCAATTTTAAAGGTATTTGAATTGAATAACATTTCTCATTTCCGGTGAATTTATAAATCAATTGTCTATATTATATCAGACACCACATCGAGGCACCGTGGTACGGGAACTGTATTGTATCGTCATGCAGTTGTCAGTTCACGTTGATTTTAAAAATGACCTTTTTTTCGTAGAAAACTTTGATATTTGTCAGTATCCACCTAAGATAACCCACGGGGTCATTGTGGGCGAGGTGTTGCTGAGTTACTCGACGGGGGACTTCGTGGAGTACAGATGCGACGAGTACTACATCATGAAGGGAGAGAAGAAGTCCTCCTGCAACCGCGGACGCTGGTCCTCCCCCCCTATCTGCTTAGGTGAGATGAACTCACGTGGGATTTGTCAGACGGCTTCCCCCAGCTCCATGGATACCATTGACATACAACATTGCCTAAGATGAAGGTGGACACTGTGATGGTTTCATAAACTTGGATAATATTGTGAGATGACCACAGTGAGGCTACTTAGCATAGCCTTCACCTCACGTAATGACCATTGTGTGTTGTTATTATTATTATTATTTTATATATATTTTATTGATTTTTTTGCAGAGAGGAAAGGAGAGGGAGAGTTAGAAACATCAGTGAGAGAGAAACATGGATCAGCTGCCTCCTGCACACCCCCTACGGGGGATGTGCACACAACCAAGGTCCATGCCCTTGAACAGAATCAAACCTGGGACCCTTCAGTCCACAGGCCGACACTCTATCCACTGAGCCACACCGGTCAGGGCTGTTATTGTTTTTTAATATGTGGAGGGTGTGCAGGAGGCAGCTGATCAATGACTCTCATCATGGATGTTTCTCTCTCTCTCTCTCTCTCTCTCTCTCTCTCTCTCCCCTCTTCCTTCCTGAAATCAATAAAAGTATATTTTTAAAAAAGAAGGACACGTCACTTTCCTATTAGTCAGATGAGGAGGAACTGACAAGAGTGCTTGGTGTTGCAGAGCCGTGCGAGGTCAGCAAGAAGGCCATGGACAGCAGCAACATCGCGCTGAAGTGGGAGTACGAAGGGAAGGTCCTCCACGGGGACCTGATAGACTTTGTGTGCAAACCGGGCTTCGACTTAGCGCCTTCCACCCCGCCGTCCGGGCTGTTGGCGCAGTGCTATCGAGGCCAAGTGCAATACCCTCTGTGCATGAGGAAAGGTAAGTGCATGCTTTCCCCCAGGCCTCGGGGCACCAGCGTCGCCCCTGGGGTTCAGAGCCTCAGACCTAAGACCGTACACCACCTTCTCCCTCTCATCTACGGGACTGGGAAGGGTCTGATCCGTTTCCCAGGTCACACACGCCCTTCACGTGGGTGACTATGCTGACAGCATTGAATTTCAATCAGTGAATTTTGTGGGTGTTTTGTTTGTTTGTTTGTTGGCTAATCCTCTCTGAGGATATTTTTTTCCCATTGATTTTTTTAAACTTTAAAAAATATATATATTTGTGTTGATTTCAGAGAGGAAGGGAGTGGGAGAGAGAAGGAGAGAGAAACATCAGTGATGAGAGAGAATCATGGATTGGCTGCCTCCTACACACTCAAACACTGAGCCACACCAGCCGGGCTGGGGAGCTGCCTTGTCAATGCTTTTCCGTGAAATATTTCATTGTCTTTTGCAGCCATAACGGGAACACTGGGCGCTGATGATAGCAAGTCAATGTATATATTTTTGCAGAATCCAAAGGCAAGTGTGGACGTCCTCCTCATGTTGATCGCGGGTTTGTTCTTAACATAAACCTCCTCAATGTCACCTTTGAAAGCGGCTCCTCGGTGGAGTACAGGTGTATGACGTACTACTTCCTACAAGGGCCCGTATATTCCTACTGTGTAGACGGAGTGTGGACCGAAGTGCCAGAGTGTTTAGGTATGTGTTCCACCTTTTCTTCCCTTTCTGTTCTCTCCGGGTCACTACACACACTGCATGTGCGTTATTTTGTTAGCGTATTTTGGACTGCAGGTTTCTATTCTTTCCTCTGGATCGTAAGTAACTGTAGGGCCAGTTCGCTAGAACAAGTGCTTGTTAAGTATACACCATTCACCAGGTGCTGGTGTGGTATGGGTGAGATGAATGCACCGTCCGTCGTGGTAAGAGTAAATCCTTCTATATAATAAAAGCCTAATATGCAAATCAACCGAATGGCAGAACAACCAGTTGCTATGACACACACTGACCACCAGGGGGCAGATGCTCAATGCAGGATCTGCCCGTAGCTCGCAGGCCCCAGGCCTCCAATCGCCCCACTGGTCGCCCCACAGACGGTGGCAATTGTGGGGGGAGGGTGCATCAGGGCTGGCCAGCAAGAGGTGCCAGGCCAGCCAAGGCGGGTACCAGTGGGGGCCCCCCAATCGCTGGTCAGGCCTAGGGACCCTATCCATGCACAAATTTCGTGCATCAGGCCTCTAGTATATGTGTAAGTGATTATTCAGTGTGATTGGCAATATAAAAGAAAATATGAGCACAGCGTAGAAACAAAGAGAGGGCTGGCCACCTGCCTCCAGAAAGATGAAGCAAGTGAACATGTTGTTTCGCTGGACATCGTTGCGGAGGGAAATGACATCTACCCAAGAAGCACAGAGGAAAAAGGCAGGTGTTTCCTGTGAGCTCAGAGCATGTTTTGGTTTTGTTTGTTAATCCTCACCCCAGAACATTTTCCCATTGATCTTTTGAGAGAGTGGAAGGGAGAGGGAGAGAGAGAAAAACAGTGATTGAGAGAGATGCATTGAGACACTCTAGCCCAGGGCTATTTGCCCCAATAGAACAGACCCTCCTGCCACGGCTAATGGCCCCAGTAGAATGAGAGCCTCCTGCCTAGTGCTATTGCCTGCAACAGAATGAGACTCACCTGCCCCGTGCTGTGCCCAGGGCTATTTGCCCCAATAGAATGAGACTCACCTGCCCGGGGCTGTTGCCCACAATAGAATGAGATCCCAATGCCCACGGCTTTTGGCCCCAATAGAATGAGACCCTCCTGCCCAGGGTTTTGCCTGGATTAGAACATGACCTCTTGCCCAGTTACTGTTGTTTGCAATAGATCGAGACCCTCTTGCCCAGGGGTGTTGCCCCCAATAGAATGAGACTCACTGGCCCAGGGCCAGGGATTGAGCCTGCAACCCAGGTACATGCCCTTGACTGGACTTGAACCTGGGACTCCTCAGTCTGCCAGCCGACCCTCCATCCAGCTGAGCCAACCCGGCCAGGATGGAGCTTGGAACATTTTTTCAGACTTAAAGATTCACTCTAGCTAGCTTACTTGCTCCTCTAATGCCCGGAAACTTCAGGTCATCATGAGTAGGCAACATACGGCTTCCTGGTCTACCAAGGTAATTTTTTCTTCTTCTTTCTTTTTTTTTTTCCAGCGCCCTGCAAGTTATCTTTGGAGGAAATGGACAGGAATAGGTTAGCTCTGAAATGGAACTTTGACCATGGACGACTTATGTTCCATGGCGAGTACATTGACTTTGTCTGTAGAAGAAATCATTATATGACGGAGGTGTCTGATTTTGCCACGGAACTCAGAGTGATGTGTGACAGAGGGCAGTTAAGATATCCCAGATGCGTTTTAAGACGCAGGTAACACCAGTCTCGTTCCTACAACTGGTCTTTGTTTTCTGGTCATAGTGTTCGTCAAGAGACTCATCACGTCGGTCAGTTTCAGAAACATTAGGTTCTACAACACACGCACATTATGCTGTTTAAATAGTTTAGTGCATCTTGGCTTTCTAATTCCTAGAAGAAAAATAAGTAAATAACAGAAAAGGGGGGGGGGGGCGGAGAGGGAGGAAGGGGGATGGTGTGAATTAGTAAGTGACGTCGAGTTTATAAAAATAAATTGGTGGCATAATTTTTCAAGTGTGGTTTATGCTTTATAAAACCCAGTCAAAACAATGACTAATTATATGAAATATTGAAGGGCTAAGATTGTAATGAATATTTAAGCAGAAATGATGCTTGTTTCAACGCTCTCTCTCTCTCTTTCTTTCTCTCTCTCTGTGTGTCTCTCTTTCTCTCTCTCTCTCTCTCTCTCTCTCTCTCTCTCTCTCTCTCTCTCTCTCCTTCTCTCTCAGGATGCCATATTATAAAGAGCCCTTTAAAGTGTGAATGGCAGAAATAAAAACCATATTTCAACACATCGTAAAATCCTTTGAGAAATGTAATTTTTAGAAGAAAATGGTTGGATTAGAAACCTCTCAGTTTTAATTGCCTGAAGATGTGAATTTCAATTGTTTATGATGAACATTTTCTTTCTCTGCAAATAAAAAAAAATCTGAACAGGCCCTTTTATTTCTAGTTTGATTGCACCATCCGTTCTATTATTGATCTTCAGGTCGAAATGTTTCCACCTTCTATTGTCCATTTACTTCCTTTATTCTTTTGCTGCTATTAATCCTCCCCTGAGGATATTTTTTCATTGAATTTCACAGAGAAGGTGGAAGGGAAAGGGAGACACTCAGAGAGAAACGTTGATGTGAGAGAGACACATTGATTGGTTGCCTCCCACATGGACCCGGTTAGGGGCCATGATCGAGCCTGCAACAGAGCTACATGTCCTTGACTGAAATCGAACCCACAACCCTTCAGTTCAGGGGCTCAGATACCAACTGGAGACTAGTTATTGCACAGGATTTCAATTGGACGGGGCGTTTCATTTGTTCAACACAACTTAAGAGAAAAGAAAAATTCAGTTTCTGTATTTACTTAGCAATGGGGAAGACCAGGTATTTTCAAGGTCACGTGTTTAAAATAATCAATTCTTTTGTCGAATAGAAGAGTAGTGCTTCGACTCTGTAAAACCGCACCCATGGGAACAGACTGAAAACTGCCTCTCCCCTCAGCGATTCTTCAGTCCAGGGAGCCCTCTGACGCCAGTGAGGGGATATTATAAAGAAGTTATTTTCCCTTACTATTTTATAAATTAAAAAAAATTTTGTATTGATTTCAGAGAGGAAGGGAGAGGGAGAGGGAGAGAAACATCAGTGATGAGAGAGAAGCATTGATGGGCTGCCTCCTGCACGCCCCCCACTGGGGTCGAGCCTGCAACCCGGGCCTGTGCCCTGCCTGGGAATCAAACTACGACCTCCTGGTTCATAGGTCAACACTCAACCACTCAGCCACACCGGCTGGGCTCACTTACTATTTTAACATCTCATTTTTGATTATACTATTTCCCCCAGTATATTCTAAGATATATACTGATTGTTTAAGCATCCAGTTCGATAGGCGGAAAGCCACACAGTTACCTCCTGTGCTGTTTATTGATCCATCGGCAAGTAGTCCAACCCTATGATGGTGAAGCATTATTGTCTCGGTACACGTGTAAGCAATGGTATTATTTTCTTTAAAATGAAAAAAGAGGCTAACATATTGCTTTTATGTCCTTTGAAACATATTGGGAAAGAGCAGAAAATTCCAGAAGCCTGGCAAGCTTTGAGCAAAGAGCAGTAGGTGGGGCTGGCCACATATTTGGGGCAACAGAGCTTCTTCACTCACATCTGGGGAACTTCACTGTCCCTTCCCGACACACGGCTTGGAATGACTCCACTGACGTCACCGCCTTGTGTCCCGATTTGCACATAAATTCAACGATATCCCCCGTTTCCACATAATAGGTTTTGTCATCTTTCCCTTTTAACCGTATGTTCTTTTCATTCAAGTTTTCTTTGGATATTATGCATGGTTCTGAAAGCAGAAGAAAGAAGCACAACTAATAATCATCTTTCCTTTTACAAACTAATAAAGCTAATAGAGCTTCAATCCACTGATGAATCTAGGTCAGCATAAGACGCCGCAGTTATAGAAAGAGCTCATGTACATCAACGTGGGCTGGTCTGCGGGCCCTCACCGCTCCTCAGCAGGCAGCTGCTCCTCCTCACACTCCAGGAAGCTGAGGGGACGGAAGGTCAGGCACACCTGCCCAAGGTCACAGGGCTCAGCAGGGGGACGGTGAGTGTGGACCCGGCAGGGTGACCCCAGGGCCTTGGCTCTGTGTCTGTTTCTGGGAAGTTGGGCATCCACACAGGTGACCTCCTATCCAGTGGGCATGGGAGCCTGCCCCCTGGTGGCCATGGTCCTCCCTTGTCCATTTCCCACTCAACTGGCAGTGGCTACAAATCTCCCAGGTTAGTCTCATTCTGCTGGGTTAAACGATGCTAATATTTTTCTCTTATGCCCACAAAATGGGGAAAGACAACCACAGAAACTCACAAAGGAGAGGATGAGTCAGGTAGGGTCCACTGTGGGGTGAGTTAATGTATCAGAATCAGTCTCCCCAAATGTTCCTGCTTAAAGGACCTTTATCATATTCACGTAGGGATTCTCCAAGCTCATAGCCCTACACACGAATCTCCGAGTGTGAAATATTCAGCAGGAGAGTTGTGGGTGAGCGCAGTTCTAGACTCTGACTGCACGCGAGCTCATCCACATCACCCTCATGGTCTCAGGATCTAGAAGAATCTTGAGAACTTACCTATGCATCTCGGGGGTTTGGACCAGTTTCCATAACTACAGAAGACCTCTGTAGAACCCCGGAGTTCATAGTAGGCCTGGCACTGGTATTCCACTCTTGACCAAGGAGGGTACCTTTCCAATGGGAAGGAGGTGATGTCTCCATTGCTAATCGCGGGAGGAGGCCCACACTTGTCTGCAGATTCTGAAAAAGAGCATTTCAACTGTGGAGAACATTGTATTTTAATTGTAAACTATTCATGTAAAGCTGCACAGGAAGTATTGTCCCTCTTTTGCATTTTAAACCTTGTCACCACCATGTGGTTCAAAATGCCTTAGATCCCACACTCAAGTGAGGACAACATACATGTAGACTTTTCCATTCTTGGAAAAGGAAACGCTGGAATCAAAACACTTACTAAAGCAGGTTGGCAAGTGGAGCCAGCCGTCCTCGCTACACACCATGGACCCTTTTGTGCTTCCATCTCTGTTTTCATAGCCATCCAGGCATTGGTAGTCCAACGTGTCGTTGAGTCGAAATGGTTTTCCCGTGATTACGGCTCTGGCATTCTCAAATATGGGCATGTCACAATGTTCTAAAGCAAAATAAAGGCGTACATTGTGTTTCTAATGCTGTATCGAGTCCCATCTAAGAAAGAGAATCTCATCAATTTGTGTGGGTAAGTGACGTATGAGGTGACAACTCTCTGAGGCCCTGTTACTCGGTCTGGATGAGTTACAGAACAAGAACAGATTTCCTTACCCATCCTTTCTCTTACCATTCAAAACCACTAAATATAGGTTAGGAACCTTTGGTCTGACCTATGTTTAACTGTGAGTATGTCACTGACTGTTATTAAATTACACGTACAGAATCCTGTCTACTTAACATATGAAAGCCAGATATGACTACACATAAGAGCCCTCGTCACATTAATACATGCAATCATAGTCCAGCCGGCAAGGCTCAGTGGGTGAGCATCAACCTATGAACCAGGAGGTCATGGTTCGATTCTCGGTCAGAGCACATGCCAGGGTTGCGGGCTCAGTCCCCAGTAGGAGGCAGCTGATCGATGATTCTTTCTCATCACTGAAGTTTCTGTCACTCTCTCCCTCTCCCTTCCTCTCTGAAGTCAATAAAAATATATTTAAAAATACATACAAGCATAGGTGGAATGGTTGACAGCAATATGTATGTGACATTAGGCAGGCAGTGTATTTATTTTTAATGTAAATCACATTTTAAACTCTTCTTCAGTGAACACGAACATGGCCTCAGTGTAATGCTCGAGTGTCGTAACTAAATCTCCGTTTTATTGAGCTCTGTCTAGTAACATTCATGACCGACTCCACTGTTACTTAATTCAATACAATGACATAATCTATTTGCTGTCAAAAAGTTAGAACTTTGCAGACACATTTAGAATAAAAAACTGAAATACCTTCGTTTTGGTTGTTAATCCTCAGCTGAGGATTTTTTGAGAGTGATTGGGAGGGAGGGAGCGGGAGAGAGAGAGAGAGAGAGAGAGAGAGAGAGAGAGAGAGAGAGAGAGACCCATGTGAGAGAGGCTCATTGATTGGTTGCTTCTTGCATATCCCTGGAACCCAACCTGCAACCCAGGTGCATGCCCTTTGCGGGAAATCGAACCAAGGACCCTTGGGTGTTTGGGCCCACACTTTAACCACTGAGCTATACCAGCCAAGGCGAAACATGCCTTTCTTTTAAGGCAACAAAGACTTGGTCCATTCAGCCTGAGAGCCGACACTTAAACATTCCACCGAAATAAGACTGGTCTCAGAAAATGACCGACAGGTCTTGGGGCTGTTTACTTACTGACAGGGATGCATATGGGAGGAGGGGACCAGCCAGCCTCCGTACAGGTCATCGTGTTCTGTGGATTTTGGAGACCGTAGCCCCGATGGCACATCACTGTTCTCGACTGACCTTGGACATACCTTTCTTCAGCAACTGGAGAATATCCATGTGTCAAAGACTTGAAAGAACATTTTCCTGGGAATTATAAATTGATAATAAAAAATAATAAATTTGGTTCAGACATTAGAAGTCATCTTTGCAATATTTAAGTCAGAATGCATGAGCACCCAAAAGGAATGCATAGCTGGGGAGGAAGTGAAGTTGCTAGCACCTGCTTTTAAACATATTTTTTATTGATTCAGAGAGGAAGGAAGAGGGAGAGATAAAAACATTAATGATAAAAGAGGATCAAGGATTGGCTGCCTTCTGCACACTCCCTATTGAGGATTAAGCCTGCACCCCAGGCATGTGCCCTTGTCCGGAGTCGAACCCAGGACCCTTCAGTCTGCAGGCCGATGCTCTATCCACTGAGCCAAATTGGCCAGGGAGCTAGCAAGTGTTTTTTAAAAGAGAAAAATCAAGATGAAAGACAATCTGTCATTTTCTCAATTAAACTATGAACAAATGACATCACTATTGTTATAAAGTTTTTATTTTGACCTCCCATTTTCTTTCTTTTTTTTTTCAGTTAATTCTCACCCGAGGATATTTTTCCATTGATTTTTAGAGAGTGGAAGGGAGAGGGAGAGAGAGAGAGAAATATCCATGTGAGAGAGACACATCCATTGGTTGCCTCCTGCATGTGCCCTGACCAGGGCTGGGGGACCTGCAACCGAGGTACCTGTCCTTGACCGGAATCAAACTTGGGACCCTTCACTCCGTGGGCCAATACTCTATCCACGGAGCCAAACCGACCAGGGCCATCTCCCATCTTTTTAATGAGGAATCGATCATAAAAGAAAAATCCTACACTGGTCTTTCTGCTCGTAGAATACTTCCCTTGCCCTTGTTGTACTCAGGTTTTTCCCTCTCCACTGTGAAATGTGTCCGCGCACACAGGATGAAGAGGTTGGCTTACTGAGGCAGGGTATTTCCGGCGACCATCCATCTTGTGTGCAAGTCATGACAGCCAGGCTGGTTTGCGAGGG
>PVJC01050111.1:0-11998 GCA_004026665.1 Murina feae
GCCCGGGAAGGCATTGGCCAGCTCAGGGTGCCAGATGCCTTCCCCGGATGGAGGCTCCCAAGATGGCGGAGGCCGCAGCCCCGGAAAAGCTGCACACCGGGGCTGCGGCCTCCGCCATCTTGGCTAGGCTAATTTGCATACAGTCACTGTGATTGGCTGGTGGGTGTGGCTTAGGCTGTCCCAAAGAAATGGTTAATTTTAATATTACGCTTTTATTAGTTAGGATTATGTATAACGGTATTATAAAAATTAAGTTACGAAATTTTAATTAAGATGTTTCTTACCATTATATTGGCTGCAAAAATATTCACTGTGGGCTGCATGCGTGGGTCCACAGTTTGACATGCTGTGCTACAACACCACAATCTATTTACCAAGTCCTTTCTGTGTGCTAGGCTTGTCCTCATACATTACCATTTAATTCTCATAATAATCCTCCGAGGTATCTACCCTCATAGATGAGGAAACTGGGATACAGAGGGGTTAATGCCCAACGTTATAGGGGAGTAGGCGAGGAATTGAACCAAAAAAATAAAAATAAAAATAAAAATAAAAATCTGTCTCAGCATGGAGGGACCTGGAGAGTATTATGCTAAGTGAAGGCCGGGATGCAAGGGGTCAGTGAGGGGAAGAAGGGGACATATGTTAACACTTTCAACAATAAAGACTTAAAATAATAAAATAAAAACATCTGTTTCTGGAGCACAGAGCCCATCACCTACTGATGAAATATAAAGGTGACGAGAGATTTGCCCGACAGTAGAGGTGAAAGAGGGAGGTTAGTAAAGCAAAAAGGCTCAGGGCCAAGACGGCTGAGACGCTCAGGTTCCTGCTTCTTTTTCTATGCGTTTCCTCTTCTCCCGTTTAAGCCCCTCTCCTTCCAGGTGGTTTACCGTTCAGGCCCGAGGCTGAGGCTGACGTGAAGGCGCTAAAGAGCCTGATGAGGAGGAGCTGGGCAGCTCGGCGGTAACCACGGTGATGGGGGCGTGGCCAGAACCTGGCGCAGGCGCGTTGCGTCCCGGCCCGCCCGCCGGCCCCACCTCCCGGCCGCAGATTCCACGAGCTCGTGGGGCGAGCGGGTGTGGGCCGCTGGAGTGGGCGGGGCGGGCGCCCGTGGCGCCTGCGCGGGCGGCGGACGCTGGTGTGCTCGGGCTCACGTAGAGGCTGCGGTGGCCCCCTCGGCAGCGCGGACGGCGCGCCTGGGGTTATAAAAGGCTTACTGGCTCCCTCTGCTGCCCAGTCGTGCCGCCAGCGGCCAGAGCGACCGAGGAGGTGGCCCGCCCGGGTGCCGGCAACAGGCACCGAGGAACGCGCTCGCGCCCCACTTCCCAGGTGAGACGCTCCCCGGACTCCGGAGCCCGAGGCCCTCCGGCAGCCGTGGTCCCTCTCCGCGGTCCTTGGTGGCCCGGCCCCTGCCCGCTTCGGCGGGATGGCTTGGGGGGCGAGGGTCCCCCAGTTCTCCGCGGCAGCCTCAGTATCTTCTCCGGAGGCTCGGCCCCTCGCCCTGCGCCTCGCGACCCCTGGCCGGCCCACAGGCCCCTCTGCCCGCGTCGGTGCGCCCCTTTCACCTCCTACCGGGCGGGCGCCCCCGGCCGTTCGGGCTGCGGCAGCCTCAGTCCCCGCCCCGAGGACCAGAACTTTCTTGAATGTTTCTTTCCCGGGAGGACTCGCCCTGTTGATTTTCCCGAGCTCCTCTCATACCTGGCCCTCCCGGCGCAGCAGATGGTTCGCATGTGGCCGTGGAGAGCGGGTTGCAGCTCGGGGCTGGCGCTCCGCGGGCTTTTCGTCCCTTCTCACCCCTTCTCACCCTGCTCACCCTCCCGAAAGCCTTCGGTCTGGAGGGGCGCTCGTGGCCGCGCGCCGCTGGGCAGCTGGGGCAGCTGGACGCGGCCCCGGGGGGCGAGTGCCGACGTTCCGGTGGAGGAAGTCGCTGTCAGAGCTGCCCCCGTCGGGGAAGCTCGGCTGTCCCTTCCTCTTTTTACCGAGGGCTTATTGTTATTATTTTTTAAAGGTACGTGAGCTTCTCCCGCTTCCCTGCCTCTCAGCGGAGTTGGCTGCCTTTAAAGTCCACCGTATTCCATGGTTGTGTGAGGGGTCGGAGTTAGGGTACACGAGTGGCCCCCGGATCTGTGTCTTAAGGGGGAGAAAGAATGGTGCCGTCAATGGGAGGCTGTTTTCCCAAATAATTGAACGTGTTCATTACAATCCGGTGGTGGTGGGGTGTGTGTGTGTTTTTTGCGGGGCGGGAGGAAGTGGAAGAGGGACAGAGGGGATAAATGGTGATGGGGGAAAAATAAAAACATGTAACTAAGTAAAAACAAAAAAAAATAAATACAATCCAGTTTTTTATTCTTTAAAAATTAAAAAAATGTCTGTACTGATTAAGGAATTACATATGTATCCCCCCCCATAGCCCCCCACTTCCCCCTGCAATTCCGTTTTTAGACACTAAACCGTCCTTTGCGTCGGGGTAGATGGAGCAGACTTGGAGTTTTTGCCCTGTTTGCTCCAGAAAGGGATGAGTCAGACGCTGGTTCTCCTTTTAGGAATTGATCTGCAGGCTGGCGGGCTTCCAACTTAACTGTTTCTGCTTTCTCGGAGCCGAGGCTCCGGCTTCCCCCTGGAATGCGCGCCGCAGGGATGGAGTCGCCGCTCCGCGAGGGGGAGGGGAAAAGACGTGGCAGCAGTGTTCTTTCATCAACTTTGTGGCTTTTTTTTTTTTTTTTTTTAAGGTTCTGGAAAGAAACATATTTCCCCTTTTAGGTTTAGACGTAGTTTATGAATGAGGCTAGTCTTTTCCTAAAATAATCAAATGAAATATTCCTTCCGCATAGCAGGAACCCTGGAATTTAATTTATAAAACATTTCAAACATTTTCTGATCAAGCTTCTATGGAGAAAGTGGATACCTTGGCAGAAAATATTCAAGAAGCTGAAAGCGGACAAACTTGAATATGTTTAGCTTTGATTTAAAATTTAAATAGACACTTCATGATTTTTCTTTAACTTTGTTTTTTTAGCCTGAGTGTAATTTTAGAATCTTAAATAATGAACTTTAAATATTGGTTCTGTGGGAAACAGAGGTGTTATCACTTACCTTTAAAAGTTATGTCATTTTTGTTGTTGCTTTGGAACATTTAAATAGTTGATGGCAAATGTTTCTTATAAATTTAACATAGTCTACCTGGAATAAAGGACTACTTGTCTTTTTTTTTTTTTTTTTTTTTTAGATGGCTAATGCTGTTTCCTTTGACCTCTTAAAAGGAATTTTATTTTGAAGTACCGAAAGCCAGGGCTTTGGTAAACATATAATTACAATAGCCATTTTATGTCTTAGTAACTAAGGTTGTAAAATAGGTGACAGATGGTATATAATTTTTAATTATTGCAGAATGATAATTCGGCAGTGCAAAAGACAATTAAAAAAAGAAAGTTTATATCAGCTAGGTAGTTCAGGTTGTTGCAGGCGAGGCTTGGCTTTTTGGTAAGGAGATGTTAACCTTTTCTAAAACTGCAGAGTGGGTTGTAGACTGACAAGCAGTATGTTTCATAGAGCAATTAAGTTCAAACTCCTGCTTTTATTCTAGGGATGTAGTCATTAAGCTTCTGAATCTTCATTTCTGTGAATGGAAAGTCTGATTTTACTTAGCAATTAATAATAAGCTGGGATATAATTACTCCTTTTATTTTTATTTATTTTTTTAATTATTATTTTTTTTGTCTAAAGTTTTCCATAAGTCTCCTTTTTCTCCAGTTGACCCCCCCCCCCCAGCCATTCCCACCTTGGGCAAGCCCCCACTGATTTTATTTAATTACTGCTATTAGATTTGAAAAGTGTACCCTGTGAAACACATAGCAATTTTCAGCTTATTTTGAGGTCATGAATCGATTGAGAATCTATTAAGTGTGAACCCTGGGTCAAAAAATTCAAGTATAGCCCTGGCCAGTGTGGTTCAGTGGTTAGCACATTGACCCAAGCATAGAAGGGTCTTGGGTGTGATTCCTGGTCAAGGGCATGTACCTGGGTTGCAGGTTTGATCCCTGGCCCAGGTGCATGTGGGAGGCAATCAATTGATGTATCTCTCTCACGTTGATGTTTCACTCTCTCTTCCCCTCTCCTTCCCTCTCCCCCACCCCACTTATTCTCCTCTCTTCCCTTCCTCTCTTCCACTTTTTATAAAAAGCCAGGCTGATTTGGCTCAGTGATTGAGCATTGACCCATGAACCAATAGGTTCCTGGTTCGATTCCAGTCAGGGCACCTACACAGATTGTGCGCATGATCCCCAGTAAGGGGCAGGCAGGAGGCAGCTGATTGATGCTAGTTCTCATAGGTTTCTATTTCTCTATCCTCCCTTCCTCTTTCTCTAAAAATCAATAAAAACATTTAAAAATATTAGCTTGGGTTTTATTATAAACATTTAAAAAATTAATGGAAAAAATATCCTTGAGTGAGGATTAACAACAACAAAAATGTATATGTGGTATGGAAATATTGTGCATATGCCCTGACCGGGACTCATCCATGACCTTCGGTTCATAGGTTGGTGCTTACCCACTGAGCCATGCTGGCCGGGCTCAACTGTATTTCTTTATACTAGCAAGAACAATGGAAAATTAAAATTTAAAAGTACCATTGCAATAGCACCAAAAACCATAAAATATTTAAGTATTGAAAAATATATCCAAGATTTGAATACTGAAAATTATAAAATACCAATGAATGAAACCAAAGAGAACCTAAATAAATAGAGAGATATGTCTTATTCATGGATTGGAAGACTCATTCTTGTTGAGATTTTCATTCTTCTCCAACTGATCTATAAATTCAGTACAATTCCAGTTCAGATTTCATAGGGTTTCTTATAGAAACTGACAAGCTGAATTTAAAATTGATATAATTGATATAATAAAAATGAAGTAGAAAAGGCAGAACAGTTTTGAAAAAGAACAAAGTTGGAAAACTCATACTGCCTGATTTCAACTTATTGTATAGCTGCAGTACTCCAGACAGTGTGGTATTGGAGGAAAGATAAACACAGATTAATGGAACAAAGTAGAGAATCCACACAAAAATCATCAACTTGTTTTGGCAAAGGTATAAAGGCAGTTCAGTACAGAAAGGATAGTATGGAATAATTGGATACTCATACAAAAAAAAATCTGTTTTATTTGGGCACCTAGTATCCCCTGTTAGACACTAGTCAGCCCCTGCCTAGGAATTTATTAAATGTTCAGACAGTGACACAAAGTGGATATGAAATAGGAAATAAAGTTTACTTGCACATTAAAGTGCAAAAGGATTCTTCAAGGACAAGGTCTAAGGTTAGTCCAGAATGAAGCAAGAGTGAAGTAGGGTGGCTGGCTTTAGTTTTTACTGTGGCTCCGAGGAGGGACCTGACCTGTTTGATAGTTCCCATGTGTGGGATTTACATGCATTTAACTTCCCACCAACACAGAGGGAGTGAATGGCTGGACTTTCTTATTGCTTTACCCAGATGTGGGTCAAAGAGGGAGGGAAGCAGGATTTCAGAGCAATCAGTACTCAAACATAAAGTAGAATCTTTTCCTTTATTATAGCCTCAATGCAAAAAATGCTTCACACTTTATGCAAAAACTAATTCAAAATGATTCATAGACTTCAAGGTAAGACCTAAAGCTATAAAATAACTTGAAGAAAATATAGACAAAATCTTTTTCACCTTGGATCAGGCAAAGATTTCTTAGATATGACACCAAAAGTATCCTACCTAATAAAAGAGTAATATGCAAATTAGGGTCACTATATGACAAATATGACCACGCCCATAGCCACGAGATGGCAGTGTTCAGTCCAGCTCAGCCCCGCCATTGAAGTGGTCAGGCCTGTTAGCCAGGCAGGTGGAGGGGCAGGGGTGGAGCTTGCGATCGCAGGGGTCTGGGCACCAGCAGAGCCGGCAAAGCAGGAGTCTGGGGGCCTCCTGCCCAGGCTGCAGCCTCGGCCAGGCAGTATCGCAGTGGCCTGGGCTCCACGGAGCCCGAAATTAGAGGGGCAGGGGCGGAGCCTGCGATTGTAGGGGTCTGGACACAGGGGCAGGGGTCTGGGGGTCCCCTGCCCAGTCCTGCAGCCTTGGCCAGAGGCTACAGTGGGGCAAGGGTGGAGCCGGCAAAGCAGGGATCTGAGGGTCCTCTGCCCAGGCCTGTAGCCTTGGCCAGAGGCTGCAGTGGGGCAGGGACAGAGCCGGTGATCACAGGGCCTGGGCAGGGGTGGAGCTGGTGATAGCAGGGGTCTGGGGGTTTTCTGCCCAGGCCTGTAGCCTTGGCCAGAGGCTGCAATAGGGCAAGGGTGGAGCTGGCGATGGCAGGGGCCTGGGGGTCTCTTGTCCAGGCCTGCAGCCTCAGCCAGAGCTGCAGGCCTGGTGAGTGTTGGAGCCGGCAATTTCAGAGGTCTGGGGGTCCCCTGCCCAGGCCTGCATCCTCAGCCATAGGTTACAGGCCTGGGCAGAGGTGGAGCTGGAATTTGAGGGACGAGTGGAGCCAGTGATTGGAGTGAACTATAGAGGAAATACCTTTTCTGACTGCTCTTTGGCTAAGCTCCCTGTATGCCACTGGTAATATTCTTAGTAACTTGGGTAATAATCCAAAAAGGTGATCCAGGGTTTTCCCACCACACTCCTGGAGAAAAAAAATGAAGGTCCACTGCTGGAGGGCTAAGAAATGTCATATCCTGCCCTAGTCGGTTTGGCTCAGTGCATAATGCCTCAGCTTGCTGACTGCAGGGTCTGGGTTCAGTTCTGACCAAGGGCATGTAGCTAGGTTGCAGGCTCCTTCCTGGCTGGGGCCCAGGTCAGGGCTCATGCAGGAGGCAACCAATCAAAGTGTTCCTCTCACTTTGATGTTTCTCTCTGTTTTTCCCTTCTCTTCCACATTCTCTAAAAATCAATGGAAACATATCCTTAGGTGAGGATAAAAAAAAAAAAGAAAGAAATGTCATATCCTGTGAAAGACACATCTTGAAAATGCCTAAAGAAAGTTGTCATTTTTTCATTGTGAAGGGACTGGAGTCCGTGTTGATGAAAACACCTTGGTGGCTGCAGTGACTGGCAGTGGCTGCAGCAGCGGGGTGAAAGGGAGGCCAGACTGTGGCTTAGGCCCGTTCCCAAGGGGATCAGGGAGCGGGCCTAAGCTGTCAGTAGGACACTTCCTGAGGGCTCCCAATATGTGAGAGGGGTCAGGCTGGGCTGAGAAACCTCCCCACCCCCAGTGCATGAATTTCATGTACTGGGCCCCCAGTTATCTATAAATAAATAAATAGATAAATTCAACTTCAGCCAAATTAACAACTTCTGGTGTTGGAAACAGTGTTATGAGAATGAAAGACAAGCTACACACTGGTAATAAACATTCGTCTTTCACATATCAGAGAAAGGACTTACCTATAATAATAAAAGTGTAATCTAATAAAAGAGTAATATGCAAATTGATCCTCACTCTGTTACACCTAAGCCAGCCCACCATCCAAGCCACACCCACCAGCCAATCAGAGTGGCTGTATGCAAATTAACCCATCCAAGATGGTGGCCGGTAGCCACCAGCCACGGAGCTAGAGCAAACAGGAGGCTTCTGTTGCACCAGTGATGGAGTTGAAACTGCCTGCATAGGCCGGCTGGGCCTCTGCTCAAGGCAACAATGTTTCAATTATAGAAGCCACGGAGCTGAAGCAAATAGGAGGCTTCGTTGCCTGCCTAGGCCTCTGTTCAAGGCAACAAAGTTTCAATTATAGAAGATAAATAAACCCCAGAAAGCCAGCCTCGCTGGGACTTTGGTTCAATGGGAGCTGTGGGCAACCTGCAAACGGCCCTCAGCTCCTCACCTAGGTTACAGGCCTGGGCAGAGGCCCAGGCACCCCAGTAGGGACCGGAACCCTGAAGGGACTGTGGGCAGCCTGAAAACGGCCCTTAGCCCCTCACCCAAGCTGTACACACCCCCATGGGGTGAGGATCCCCACTTGGGTGCTTGGCCAGCCTGCAAACAGCTATTAGCCCCTCACCCAGGCTGTCGAGGCATGCCAGCAGGTGGACATCCCCCAAGGGGTCCCAGACTGGGAGAGGGCACAGGCCAGGCTGAGGGACCACGAGTGCACAAATTTTTGTGCACCAGGCTCCTAGTCCTGTATAATAAAAGAATAATATGCAAATTGACCCTTACAGCAGAACAACTGGGAATGACTGGTCACTATGACACACACTGACCACCAGGGGGCAGATGCTCAATGCAAGAGGCTTCTGTTGCACCAGTGATGGAGTTGAAACTGCCTGCATAGGCCGGCTGGTGGTCAGTGTGCTCCCACAGGGGGAGCTCTGCTCAGCTACAAACCTGGCTGACAGCTGCCAGCACAGCGGTGGTGGCGGGAGACTCTCTCACCTCCTCAGCAGCACTAAGGATGTCCAATTGCAGCTTAGGCCTGCTTCCTGCTGGCAAGTGGAATCCCCTGAGGGCTCCCAGGCTATCAGAGGAATTTCTGACTGCCAGCTTAGGCCCATCCCCCCCCTCCCCCCGGGGGACCAGGCCTAAGCCAGCAGGTGGACATCCCCTGAGAGGTCCCAGACTGAGAGAGGGTACAAGCTGGGCTGGGCTGAGGGACCCCTCAGAGTGTGCAAATTTTTGTGCACCGGGCCTCTGGTATGCTAATAAGATCAGACGTACTTCTGGATGAAGCTGGGGCTGCGAGGGAAGCCTGGGTCCCGGGTTCCAGGGGAAAGCTGGTGCTGGCATCTGGGAGAAGGAAGGCCTAATCTTGCACGAATTTCATGCATCGGGCCTCTAGTATTATATAAAGATCTCAGGCCTTAGCTGGTTTGGCTCAGTGGATAGAGCGTCTGCCTGTGGACTAAGGCTCCTGGGTTCAGTTCTGGTCAAGAGCATGTACCTTGGTTGCAGGCTTCTCCCCAGCCTGGGCCCTGGTTAGGGCGTGTGCAGGAGGCAATCAATCAATGTGTGTCTCTCCTATCAATGTTTCTGTTTTTCCCTCCTTAAAAGATAAATGGAAAAATATCCTCGGGTGAGGATTAACAACAACAAAAAGAACTCAGAAAATTTAATATTTGGTAAACAGCCTAGTTAAAAATTTGGCAAAAGATGTAAGTACAAACTACCAAACAGGGTATATGGATAGCAAATAAACACCCCCAAAGATATTAACATCATTAGTAATTTTGGAATTGCAAATTAAAACCAGAGCGAGATACCACCATATACCTAGTGAGAAAATCAATAGATTTAAAAAATGAAGGAAAAAAGGAAAAATGACAATATCAAATGCTAATTGGTACTTTCTTCCATTGCTGATGGCAATGCAAGTGGTATTGTGACTTTAGAAAGACATTTGGTAGTTCTTTATAAAGGTAAACAAACTTATACTTACCATACAACTCAGCATTCCTAGTCCTAAGTATTTATCCAGTGAAATGAGAATGTATATTGATAATTTTTTTTAAATAGCTATATTGAGATATAATTCACATGCTATACAATTGACCTTTTAAAGTGTACAATTCAGTGGCTTTTAATATATGCACAGGATTGTGGTACCATCACAACAATCAATTTTAGAATATTTTTATCACTCCAAAAAAAACCCCCATATTCATTAGCAATTACTCCTGTCCCTCTCCCCTAGGCAGCCACTAGTCTACTTTTTATCTCTGTAGATTTTTTCACTTAGCCAAATGTCTTAGTAGTTCATTTGTGTTGTGGCATGTATCAACACTTCATTTATTTTTATCACTGCATAATATTCCATTGTATGGATATATCTCATTTTAGATATATCCATTCATCATGGACATTTGGGTTGTTTTCATCTTTTTGACTATTATGAATAATCATTCTATGAGCATTTATGTACAAATATTTGTATGGACATGAGTTTTAATTTCAGGTATAAATCTAGGAGTGGAATTGTGGAGTCACATGGTAACTCCATGTTTAACTTTTTAAAAACAATATTTTTATTGGTTTCAGAGGGGAAGGGAAAGGGGAGAGAGATAGAAACATCAATGATGAGAGAGGATCATTGTTGTCTGCCTTCTGCATGCCCTCTACTGTGGATTGAGCCTGCAAACCGGGCATGTGCCTTTGACTGGAATGGCAACCAGGACCCTTCAGTCCGCAGGCCAATGCTCTATCTACTGAGTCAAACCAGCTAGGGTTTTGTTTAACTTTTCTAAAGTAGCTATAGCATTTTACATTCCTACCAGCAATGTATGAGTGTCAGTTTCTCTACATCCTCATCAACTTTTCCCCCCTTAACTATAGTTACCCTAGAGGGTGTGAAGTGATACCCTTTGTGGTAGTGATTTGCAGTGCAATAAAATGATGTTGAGTGTTTTTCATGTATTTATTGGCCTTTTATATATCTTCTTTGGAGAAAAGTCTTTTCAGATCCTTTTCCCACTTAAGCCCTGGCCGGGTAGTTCAGTTAGTTAGAGCATTTTCGATTCCCGGTCAGGGCACATACAAGAATCAATCAAAGAATGCATAAGAAAGAGAACCAAGATGGCAGCATGAGGTGTGTACCTAGATGCGCAGCCTCCACAACTAAATTGTAGAAATACAACTATACAGTGAAAGGCCATCCTCCGGAACCAAGGGAGGGGAAGCTTTGCAACTAGAAGTCAGGAGAAGGAGTGCATTGAGACTTGGTAAAGGCTCCTGGTGCCAAAACTGAGAGGTATGAAGGCGTGGAATGGAAGCGGTGGCGCGGGTGAAAGGGTGGTGGCTGTGCCTGGATCTGCGGCTTGGAAGGAGATTATAAACTCCAGGATCGCACTGAATGCGGTGAGGGCTTTCTGGCAACGGGGTGGAAGATCAGTGGCCTTCTAGCAGAGCTGTTCGCAGCGATCACTGACGTGGAGATTTGGGGACTCAGAGGTGCGCAGACCCCAGGGCTTGGAGGCTCCAGGTCCGGGAGAGGCTGCGAGTCAGTGGAAGGGCAGCCATTGCGGGTTGCTCTGCCCCAGCTACAACCCCGCCCAAGCTCTGCGCCCACCTGCCTGCAGCATAGCCTGAGGGACTGCAGCTGGGACAGAACTCCAAAAGTTCCAAACCCCAAACAACAAGGAGAAAGGCCTGCAGGTCATTTCCTCCCAGTGATACCTCCCAGTGATAACTGCAACAAGACTGTGCACTCAGCCTTCAAAGGCGTACAACAAGAATGTCCACCCCAGGTGTTTGGGGAGAAACCACTCCATCAACGCAGCCAAAATGCAGAGACAAAGAAACAGGTCACAAATGACAGAAATGGAGGAAAGCAAACTACTGGATATAGAGTTCAGAACTATGCTTTTAAGGTTTTTCAAGAATTTTCTAGAATTCACCGATAAACTTAGTAATAGTATACAGATATCCATCACCAGACTAGAGGTTTGCAATAATCAAGTCAAAGATTTGAAACATGAAAAAGCAAAAAGCACCCAACTGAAAGAGAAAAAAGAAAAAAAGAATCCAGAAATGTGACGATAGTGTAAGGAGCATCTGGGACAACTTTAAGCGTACCAACATCAGAATTATAGAGGTGCCAGAAGAAGAGAGAGAACATATTTGAAAACATATTTGAAGAAATAATGACAGAAAACTTCCCCTACCTGGTGAAAGAAATAGACTTACAAGTCCAGGAAGCACAGAGGACCCCAATCAAAAGGAACCCAAGGAGGACCACACCAAGACACATCATAATTAAAATGCCAAGGGCAAAAGACAAAGAGAGAATCTTAAAAGCAGCAAGAGAAAAGCAGTTAGTTACCTACAAGGGAGTACCCATACGACTGTCAGCTGATTTCTCAACAGAAACCATGCAGGCCAGAAGGGAATGGCAAGAAATATTCAAAGTCATGAATAGCAGGAACCTACAACCAAGATTACTCTATCCAGCAAGGCTATCATGTAAAATTGATGGTCAGATAAAGAGCTTCACAGACAAGAAAAAGCTAAAGGAGTACATCACTACCAAACCAGGATTATT
>PVJC01050112.1:0-11887 GCA_004026665.1 Murina feae
GGGCTGTGAAGCCCACCGGGAGCCCTGGATTCCTCCTCCCTTTATGATCAGCTTTATTTCTTTCCTAAGTTTAGGAGTTGTCATCCCTGAAGGTTTTCTACTTTCCTGTCCCTTGTCTCACTTCCCCTAAATTTACTCGATGGACACATGTGGAAGCAGTTCCCCCTGTCATTTGGGAGGTGCCAGTTTACTTCTGTGAAGGGACAGGCTCGTTTTCACATTACACCGGCGACTATCCTGGCCTTTAAAAATGCAGCTGCCTGGCTGCCAGCTGACCCGCTTTCAACCAAACAACTGCTGCTTAGTCAGGGGTGGAGTTGGTAAGCCCCTGGGGGCTGAGTTGCCCACCTGTGTTTGAGAATACGAAATGTCCAGAGTAGGAACTACATGAATTGCTCCCATGTTTGATTGAGTCACAGCAGATGATTTTCTACGCTGGCCAGTCTAAGCATTACTCATCCGAAGACCAGGCTAGATGGCTATATACGTGCATCAAGACTTATACAGATTTGTAGCTCATAAATTGCTCACCAGCCCAAAATTAAGTGACTTTTTTTTTTGTTTTGTTAGAGAAACACCTGTTTTTCCCTCAGGTTATTTTTGACATGAGACAGTGAGAATATAAACAAGAATCTTTTGTGTGTGAATATGGTGTTGAATGGCATATTTTTGTTGGAGAGGAAGACAGGAGGCCCATGACACAGTTACACACACACACACACACACACACACACACACTCACACACACACACGCTCACATAGAGCCGTCCCACATGGAGTGGCTGTAACTATGGATTTAGATATCTTTATTTCTGTCTTTGTGAGATAAACTCTAAAAACCATGGAATAAACTCCATTTATTTTTGCTCCTTTTACCTCCTCACCTGCGCGCTGCACAGTAATTTAGCTCCCCAGGAGAGCTGTTAAGATTCTAATCTTGTTCCTGTCCAGCACTTTTCTCACAGCAGTAAGGAAAGGACTGGCAGGCCTCCATGATTGTATATAAAGGAGAACCCCTTCTTGGAAATAAGAGCATTGTTTATGTTGAAATTCCCTTAGCTTAGCTGAACCTTCAATGGTTATCACCCATTCAGATAACCAGATTTTTACCCCCTGTGGTCTGTTTCCATTCTCAGAGAATTGTCAACAATTTATTTCTGCTCTGTCGATTATTTTCGAGAGAGAGAGGGAGAGAGAGAGAGAGAGAGAGAGAGAGAGAGAGAGAGAGAGAGAGAGAGAGAGAAGAGCGAGGGAGAGAGAGAGACACGTCTGGGAAGATTTTGATAACCGAGTCATGTATATAAAACTAAGCACACTTTTAAAAGATACCATGTGAGTTGGGGGAAAGCTTTTCTTAAAAAATAGCAAATTGAACTTAGTTATTGCTGAGGTGGTATTTGTAAGCTGTGACTATTTATTTATATAACTGTATGGACAGCTTGATTCCAGATATCATGAAAAACATCTATGTTTTAGTTCATAAATCTAAAGAATATTATTTGAAAAATTCAATATGATTTTTATAATTTCTCTTGGATCCCAAATGCAAACTAAAGAATCCTATTACTTTTAGTGGAAGCTTGGTGAATGTAGAAATAAATCCTATAAGCTTAAAAGTGCTGTGTCAATTTTATGCAACACAATACTGGTAGTGCAAACCTCTTACCCATAAATTAAGATTGCCATTTAATTCTGTGGCATTTTGTTTCCCCTGTATATTTACTCTATTCATCAGTCATGTTCATCCAGAAGCAATAGAAAGTTGGCAAAGACATGTAACGGTCAGCAGATTTTGTTTAGTGGGAAACACTTCTGATTATGAGTTTAGAAATTGGGGAAATGTCGCTTCAGATGCTGTCATTTCCTTTGCTGAATGTGTACAAAGAACAGAGAATATTCAAAGCAAAGGCGATTCTTTTTTATTTTGCTAAGTTCCATATTTGTGGCATTGTGTACAAAATGCACAAAAAGGGCATTTTTTATCTACTTCAGTTATATTAGAGAAGTTGATGCCCCGCTCTCAGCATTTTCCAACACAGCTGTAGAGTAGTTTAAAGCCTATTTTTAAAATAAGTGATGCTCAATTTGTCTTTGATGATCCGAATGATTCAGGTGAGATGGGAGCACTGTCGGGCCCTTATTTGCATAAAAATTAATCACATAAAAATGTAAATTGATAAAATTTTGCCTGGCTTTCCCCCCTATTTGAGAACCGAGGATGGCTCCCAGAAGCAATCATCTCAGTATGGGGCCTCATTGGATGCTGTACAAATGATCACGTTTGTGTTGAATACTCACTCATTTAAATGTCAGCACGGATGGGGCGGTACATCAGTAGAAAAAAATGAAAAATAAATACACAGCAGCTGAAGACGATCAAATCCGTGGGCACTCTTTAGAGATACATGATCTAATGTGAAAAAATTGCAGATTAATTATCCTTTTTGCAAAATGGTAATTGTTTTAGTATCACACCAGAAAAAAAATCTGCAATTTATTTGGAATCAAACATAAACCAGTAATGTGAAATGCGTCATTACATCATTGTGTTTACCAGAAGCCTGCAATTAAATCCTAAGGCTCCTTTGGTCTTAAAGCTGCATAAAATGAAACAAAAGAATGTTGCTATTAATTTTCAAGCAAATGGTTATCTTTCAAATCAGTTTGATTTGTGTGAATATGGAGGTAATGTTATAAAGTTTGGTGGATACTATGTGTTAACTTACTTTCATTATGAAGCTGACACTTCTAATACTATACTCACGGACCCCACTGCCATTGCAATGTTAAAATCTGAAGGTGTTTGTTCAGTGGTATGTAACTTTAACTCTCCGTGGAAAGAGTTGTAAAGTGTTAACAAAAGGTGCTTTAAGAAAAATAACAGCAATGCTAATAGTGGGGAAAATAGAAACTATTTGTGAGATTCCCAAAATGGAAATTCTTTGGACTGCCTTTAACATGCACAAGTTTATACCCATGTCACTTATGTGAATGTTTGAGATTCAGAATTTATGTTTAGCTATTTTAAGGAAAATAACAGAATTCTAAAATTTTCTTACAAACAGGTATAAATGATGTCATTTTCATTCTAAAAGACGGGTGAAAGGCATTCTTAATTACTGCCTAGTTGTAATTATCTAGTTATTATTATAGTTTATATGATCCACCCATTTATCTTCGTTTCCAGGTAGCTGTCCTTGACCCTGTGTTCCAGCTGCTTTGGTGTTTCAGGGTGCAGTTTGCGCGCAGCATTCTAGCACAGACGGGGGTTTTGTTATTTCTATTACTCTACACCGTTAGCATAGATTTTAAATGATGGAAACATTGAACACACATCTTTACTAGCCAGGGAAGACAAAGTTAAAACACAGCCTTTCCACCTGCTGACTTACAAAACTCACTGAATGAATGTTACATTAATCCCAATCGATTGTGGCAGCACACTAAAAATATTTTGAGATGGTTGAAATCTACTGTTGTTACCAGAGTTGCTTTATAGTTAGCTTAGAGAACAGCATTTAAAGTTTAAATTGAACAACACTTGGAAACCGTGCCTGTTTTTGAGAGTCAATATAATTTGGCATACAGTCAGAATAGCTAACACTATGGGTCAACATACCATTTATGTCATTTAACAATAACATAATATTTAATTCTAGAAGTCAGCCTTCCAGAATGCTATGAGCGGAACACTACTCTGTTCCTTTACAAATAATGATGTGTTTGATCTTTTAACCAACCTGCAAAGTAGTTATCTCATAATCCGAAGAGTGACATGCCCAAGGTCACCCAGCTAGCCAGAGGTGAAGCCAAAACTTGATCCCAGGGACTTGGCGGCAGACGGCTTGCTTTCAACCACTCTGTTCTGCTGGCAAATGCCTGGTGAGCACCTCTAGGTGCCATTTGAGAAAATGCTTTATTTTTGTGAATTTAGAATTTCTTTTTATAATTGAAGTTTGAATCTATTTTTATTTCAAGTGAATATGTGTTAAGTGACACATTTTAACATTTCATTTAATTGAGAACTTTACTTAAAAACTTACACTTTATTTTACTGTTAGAAGAAAAGTTTAAGAACTACCTTTTAGACCACTTTAAGATATCTCATGAAGAGTCACATGTTTCAGGACAATGTTGTTACTGTTGAGATGGATCATTTCAGACACTGGAAGAGATCCTTGTTCAACTTGACAGAATTGGCTGTTATCAGAATCTCGGGGAAAACCCATATGCCCCCATTCATTTCTTTGCCTAGTATAGTTCATTGATTCATGTATGGCCATTGTTTTCATTCAGTTATCTCTCCATGCATTGCACCCATGCATCCATCCATCTATTAGTTTGTATAACCAAACCTCCTCTAAAGTTTGCAGTGTTGGGATAAAAGTACAAATGCCCATGTCTGTCTACCTTCCTTTCATAGCCCCAGCTGTATCCAGCATTGCAACGAGTATCCCAAATGCATAGATCGCCACACCGGCCTCTGTGTCCAATCTCTGCCCCCTCCCAGACAGAGCTGTCCCGTGGCCATGTTTCAGGAGGAGAGGCTGCGTACTAGCAGCATGATTTTCAATTAGGATAGAGATGGGGTAGAGGCTGTTCCAGTCTCTGGAAACAAGTTTGGGGCTGTTTAGCTAGGGAATCCTCAGGTCTCAGAGAATTGCCTAGAAATCAGAAGGAGACACATGGACTCCAGGTGGATACTTCCCCTTGCCCCCCTGGATTGACTCCTTGTCCACTGAGTAAAGCTGGAAGAAGACACTGCAGATGCACTGAAACAAAACAGATGAAACCCCCACGAAACTTGCAGTCTAGTGAAATAGACCCATTTCTTATAAACTGAACTTTCTGCCACCCACAGTGTCACACTGTGACAAATCTAGGATTGTTCACATGTGTTTTTATTAAAATTTTCTCTTGTATAAGGTACTGCACTAGAAGGAAAGAAATAAAGGACCATTTTGAGAGGCTCAGAGAAAACTCTCTTTTTTATGTATAAATACAGAGAGAGGACCATCTCACATCCTGATTTTAACAGTTTACTCAACAAACATTATTGATAAACTTTCTGATAAACTTGAACTGAAATGTTAAAACTACCGTACAAACACAGATCCCTTTCTGGGCATATCAGGCCCTTACTGTCTAAAGGGATATTTCCCTGTGTGGACTGTATGATTCATTGAGCTGTAGAGATCTGAGTTTTCTACAAACTCTTCCAGTAGGACTTATCTTCATTGAGAAATAATAGATTAAATAAAGTAGCCCATAAATTCCTCTCAGATTCCAAAGAAAAATCGTGTAGATCTGAAGGTTGGTGAGGAAGGTGTTTCCTGCCCACCACTGATCACAGTGATGAGAAATAAAACATTAAAAAGCAATTGGTGAGATGCATTAGACCTTCCCTTGATGTGTGCTGACTCAGTATTTTACCACACTTAACGAATAGCTCAAAAGTCCAATATTTATGCAACTTTCCATCAGTTATTTGAGTATATCTGGGTAGGTCATCTGACCCAGCTAAGAAATATCTACCAGATTTTAATACTTCCACTATGGTCCAGGTGGCCATAATAGTCTGGCCACTCAGTGTATATAGCATTGCCCCACAGGGATCCGTTAACACAATCTTATTTGGGGATCTAATATTTAAACTTTTGCTACTTAGAAACATACTACACTGTGAAAGTGAAGAGTCTTGTGTGAAGGCATTTTATGGGTGACTACTATTTTAGTTATAAAGTAGTCAAATATAGACCAATTTAGGAAATTGAAGCCACTTATATGGCAGACACGTTCCTAATCCACTGGCTTCTTAAATAATTCTTTAAATTTTTCAACAAGATTCTCTTGCTTTTCTTCAATTCACGAAGTACTATCTCCTGTAGAGTTAGTTCAAATTGTTTGTTTCCCATTGCTCTCCCCTGTGCTCAGCTTCTGTCAATCTATCTGCTTTTACATCGTATTAGTTTCTCTCATACAGTTTTGCCGTGCTGAGCTGTGGAGTACTTCAAATGTGGATAGTGTGACTGAGGAATACATTATTTTTCTTAAATTTTAGCTCATTCAAATTTACATTTAAAGAGCCCATGTGGCTAATCACTACTGTATTGGATAGCAAAGCTATGTTGTATTACATTTTATTGTGTATATACTGTCTTTCTGTCCAAAGGAATGTCAGGCATTGCATTTCTATACTTTTTAAGTCCCCACAAACCTTGGCACAGTGTTATGAACATACAGTATTTGTAGGAACTTGATTATGCTAGTATTTTAAAAGATTATAAGGAATGAATTACCGCAGATATAGAGTTTGGATCTCTAATTTGGGGGTCTTCAAACTCTGAACTATCCCACTAAGTTTTACTCTCCTATGTTTACAGGAAATATTATTCAGTATCTCCTCTGTCTCTTATGTTTTAGAATCTGTGCTGAACTCTGGGGATATAACCATGTGTGAGGTGGTTATAATCCCTGTCTTCACAAACCTTGAAGGGGAATAGAAAACTAAACATATTAAGTGTTGGTTACATCTAAGTGTTGCTGTTGAAAGAGTCCATTCCAGAAGCATTGAATCCAGACAGGTCTGAGAAGGTCTTACTAAGTCTTTTTTTTAATTATTTCAAAAATAAAGATAATTTTTTCTCTCTTTATTGATTAAGGTATTAAATATGTCTCCTTATCCCCCTATTGCCCCCCCCACACACACACACTCATGCCCTCACCCCCTGGTGTTTATGTCCATTGATTAGGCTTATATGAATGCATACAAGTCCTTTGGTTGATCTCTCCCCCCTACCATCTCACTCATTTGTGGAATATAATGAACAACTTACTAAGTCTTTAGATCCATGTCAGAATAAGTAGATCACCTACAATTGACATGGCTGCCCATATAAATCTTAGAAAATTCATTTTTATTTTGGCCACTTCTCAAATTAGAGTTAATTAACTTTATAGCCCAAACAATAATATTGCCTAATGAGATTTTTTATGAAAAAGCATTCCAATCAACACCACCTCTGTAGAAAGCAATATATCAATAGGCATCAAAAATTTTAAATGTTAATGGTCTATGACTTAGAATTACATTTCTAAATTTCTAGCCTAAGGAAGTACAGTTGACCCTTGAACAACCTGACTTTGCATTGTGCAGGCCCCCTTACACGTTTTGTTTTTGTCTTTTCAATGAATACAGTCAGATTTTAATATCTGCAGATTTCATATCCATGGATTCAACCACTGCTGGTCAAAAATATTATTTTCACATTCCTAACCTTGGAATTCTAGCACAGAGCAGCATAATGTGAAAATGTGTCAGAAATGTCTACTTGTTGTGCCACTTATTTATGTACTCATTGGTTGATTGATTGTTGTATGTGCCATGACCAGGGATCAAGCCTGCAACCTCAGTGTATCAGGACGATGCTCTAACCAACTGAGCTACCTGGTGAGGACAAAAGTTTAACTCTTAAAAATAATTATTTACATAAAATATTATATTTATTTTTTATATTCAGTGTAACATGCAAAATAAATGTAACCTAACACATTTCATAAAGTGGTGTACTATTGATAAAAGGATACAGAGTGATACCTGATGGATCCCGGGTTCCAGCAATGTACCTAATACTTTAACCCCTCTATAATGTCTAAAATTAGCTTGTGTGTGTAGTTCCTGATTTGGACTAGTCCTTTAGAAAGCTTCAAAACAGTTCAAAGCCATGGGAGTTCCTTGGGCTATTATTAAATCCCATTGAAGTAATAGTTTTTATATTATTGTTATTTTTATAATTGGCCCATTCCTTTCTCTATCATTTTCTTTTTTTTCCCCCAGAGATGAAGTACTTAAAGTTAGTGTTATAAATTGATTTCTATCAAAATAAATATATATATTATTGCTCTGTATGAATAATGTGTTTTCGCTGTTTCTGAGAAACCATATAATTTTAAATTAATTATAGATGAATTCTAAGTGGTCTAAGCTTGTGGCAAAGAAAGAAAGAAAGAAAGAAAGAAAGAAAGAAAGAAAGAAAGAAAGAAAGAAAGAAAGAAAGAAAGAAAGAAAGAAAGAAAGAAAGAAAAGAAAGAAAGCCAACCTGTTAAATAAATAGGTCATAGTGTAAAGCAAAAAGTTTTTTTGACAGCTATGTGATGTGAATCTAATTTATACATGCATATTAGACTCTGCTGATTTTAGTTTGAATTTGGCAGAATCTTTATAATTTATTATATCAGAGCTAAATTACATATTGTATTATATTTTAATGCTATGTTTACTACATCGTTGAAAACAATGTAATTGTGACCTCCTGATATACTATGTAAAAAGACTCTCTCTCCACTGGGAAACATTTAGATTTGTTTTTATTTTACTATAGATTTCTAAGACTGCAAAATCACGCTTTTCTGTTACAGTGCATGCAGTCTCGCACCATTTCTCACAGTCTGCCAAAATTCCATCAAAGGCACTGGACTCCAAAAAACATGATCGAAAGTGTTTTGTTTCCTATCCATTCCTTGATAGGATTAATTGATCAGAGCACTGTAGTAGATCTGTGCCTCCATTAATCAGACTGAAAATGACAGGAGCAATTTTGGACTTAGTTTTTGAGGGAGAATGTATTTACCTGTCAGCCAAAATATTCTTATTTTTTTAATCTTTTAGGTTTAGATTTATCTAGAAGAATATTTTTAACTTTATATTCCTTTCCAGGGGGGTAGATACTCATGAAGTATCATAAATAGGATGTTACCTTTAATGGTAAAGCAGAGTTTATAAAGACACTATTTTAAATAAACTTGCTTTTGAACCTTATTTGGCCACCAAGTAGGTCCTTCAAAAACATGAAAGATTTTGTTTTATAAGATGTTTCTATTAAAAATATCAGTTAACAGCACCATTTTCTGCACTGAAGAGAAGAATGGAAAATATTAAACAGAAGTAAGTTCTCAAGGGGTAAGTATTGCATGAACCACTGTCTCCACCTAGTGCTGGCTTTCGGGAATTAAAATTCCTAGAGTCCTTATCTGTAAAGTCCTAATTTATGTTATGCACATGTACAGTCATTATAGCTGGATCTGCTGGTGCCATTACAGTTAAGGGTCTGTCAGTCCTTCATTTATAAAACAGAATATTAAGAGGTCTATTGCTTTTACATAAAAGCTCATGCTGTGCTGGAACTCTGCAGTCTAATGGCCTTTGCTCTATGTGAGTGTTTATTAACAATGCAAGTTGAACTTGACCCATTCCTTTTAAAGACACCCTGGTGGGTGGAAGTTACACAGGCACTGCCACCAGAAGGATGAGTCTTTTCATCAACAGCCTGTCCTTTGCCTTACAGTCATCTCTCTCTATGCATCAGACCAATAGACATACAGAAACTCAATGGATGTGGCGGGCTCTGGATTTCCATAGCATTTATTTCAGACCCTCTGGCACACAAGAAGAGAATAATAATTTTGTCTACTCATTTGGGAGAAAACCAGGACACTAGTTTCAAAGAAGTCAAGGAAATATTGTAAGAAAGAGGGGATGATCATTCACTAGACACTGCTGTTAGTTCCGTCTGGAGAAATGACCTTTGTTGTTGGTAATGTGCAAACCCGATAGTTCAGTTCACGGAGTTTCAGAGATGAAAATCTAACTCTAAGTGGTTTACGGGAAAAGGGGAGGGAAAGGAAAGGAGATGAGAATTTACTGTAAAGGGACACAAAGAAACAAGGCAGTAACTGGAGGTAGAGATGGGGCATGTTTGGTTGGTTGTTTTTAAGACTTAAAGCTATCAGACATTATACAGATGAAGATAGGAAATTTAATACTTCTAAATGAGAGAGGACATGGATCAAGGCACAAGCAGAAGTGTTGGCCTTAGTCAGAGCACAGATAGCTTTGCAGTCGTAGGAGGCAGGGTCTACGCTGCTAAAGACCAGGCCTTTCCTGCCGCCACCACCTTTCGGTGTGCAAGCCTCCAGAATTTTCAGCAAGCTAATGGGAAACCTGCGCTTGAACACTGGTGGCTCTGATGAGGCTGAGCTAGCTCAGAAAACTTTCAGGCCCATCATGTAGGGAATTATAGGTGATGGGTGGCTCCTGCATTCTCATTCATTGCTCAGTAATTTATTACATTAATAAATGTCCATCTTTTCATGTTTGAACTACAGTGATTATCGTCTTCACATAATGTTAAATTTTATTGGCTAACATTGATTTAGAGATTTTACATCTTTAATTTTAAATAAGATTGCTGTGCTACTTTTTAAATTATCAGTAACTGGCTTTATAGTGAAACCTATCTCCCTTCATGACCTATAAAGTTATGTGAGCAAGAACATGTTTTCTGTTTAATATTTAAAATCTATGAAGTGTTTTTTTAAAAATATTTATCAGAGATTAACTGAATTTTCTATTTGGTTTGTATTATATGTTTTTCATCTGGACTTATATGCAAAAGATTTGCTATTTTATTTATTTCAACATTTCTGTACCAGTTTTCTGCTGTCCCGTTTTCTAATTGATTTATTTCTATTTAAATATTATTTCCTTTCATCTTTTTTTACATGGGATAATTATATAGATTTAAAATAAATCCAATTAAATGCTTTATTAATTTCCCTTCTCTAGTTCTTAATAAATAAGCATTTAACATTATGAATTAACCTTTGACCATAATTCTAGATGTATCTTTTAAGTTTTCATGACTTATTTTTGTTGCTTCTAAATAGGTATTGATGATTGTGATTCTCCCCCCCCCCCCATCTGATATAATATTATTTTTGGAGGGAGAATATGTTTTCAAAATTATCTGGTAATTAAAGTTTGTACCTTTTTTTTACATCTAATTTTATTCTATCATTTTCCACAAAGAGTGGCTTATTCAATTTTCATTTTAAAACTGTATTAAAATTTACTTAGTTAGTGGCAAATATTATAAGTGTTCTAGAATTGTTAAGAAAGACATATTTTCTTTTATAGGCTACAATATATGTAAAAATAGTTATACATTTATTAGTTATAACAATCAGATATTTTATATCCTTATTTGTCACTTTAAAAATATTTGCCTAGCTCTGACCAGTTTGGCTCAGTGGATAGAGTGTCGGCCTACAGACTGGAGGGTCCCAGGTTCGATTCCTGTCAAGGGCATGTACCTTGGTTGCAGGCACAACCCCAGCAAGGGGTGTGCAGGAGGCAGCTGATTGATGTTTTTTTTTCATCAATGTTTCTAACTCTCTATCCCTCTCCCTTCCTCTCTGTAAAAAATCAATAAAATATATTAAAAATTAAAAATATTTGCTTAGTAGATTGTAATATGTTGTCTATATTGGTTTCTCTTTGAATGTCTAAAAAGTTTTGCTTGATTTTTTCTGTTAGTACTGTTATTTGACATAGTTATTATAAAATGACTTTGTTATTCTAATTTGCCTTTGTCAATTATGACTGCCATTTTTTCTGATTTTTAAAATAAAAAAGTAATATTTTAATATTACTTTTATTTTAATACTAGGGGCCCGGTGCACAAAAATTTGTGCACTCGGGGTAGAGGGAGTCCCTCAGCCCAGCCTGTGCCCTCTTACAGTCTAGTACCCCTCAGTGGATGTCCTATGATGGCCCCAGTCTGCCAGGTGCCTTTTGTGTGTGTGTGTGTGTATGTGTGTGTGTCACCACTGGGGACCTGCCCCCAGCCACATCTGAGGCTCGGAGCAGTCCTCCTATGTGTGTCTACCTGCCGGGGGCCTGCCCCCAGGCACACCATCAAGGCTTGGAGCAGGCACCCCCTCTATGTTGATCTCTCAGACTCTTGCCCTCCCCTGCATGTTGTTCTCTTTTTTGAGCTGTGACCAGGGCTGGGTGCTGCCTGCCTCCCAAGCTTGCCTACTGCCCATC
>PVJC01050113.1:0-11908 GCA_004026665.1 Murina feae
TATATATATATATATATATATATATATATATATATACACTTTATTGATTTTTACAGAGAGGAAAGGAGAGGGATAGAGAGCTAGAAACATCAATGAGAGAGAAACATCGATCAGCTGCTTCCTGCACACTCTCCACTGGGGATGTGCCCACAGCCAAGGTACATGCCCTTGATGGGAATCGAATCTGGGACCCTTGGGTCCACAGGCTGATGCTTAATCCACGGAGCCAAACTGATCAGGGCGATATTTAAATTTTTAATATGTTTTCTCATTAGGATACTGTTTTAGATTCTCACCTTAAATACTATAGGAAAGGAATATTTTCTGACAAAACATTAATAAAATAATTACTATTCATTTTAGTAGATAAAATAATGCTTACTTTTTGGAAGTATTTTCTCATATTTTCAATAAGATCAACTTGTATAAGTGAACATCTAAGCGATAATTCAATTTACTACCATCAAATAGTAAATATGTTTTCAGTTACAAAAATGTGCTTTGGTAAAAAAGGTATAAGAAGATAAAAAGAAAAAATTGTATGTTTCAATCAAATTTGGAAAATGAGGTTGAGACTTTAAAGTATTTGCCTAACGTAACTTAGGTGGTGACTCTTAAGAGATGACAGGTCACTGTTCTCTACTGACTTCCCAAATTGGCTTGAATTTTCTAAAAAGTAAGTGACTTGAATTTCTAATTCCTTGAAGTGAAATAATAGCTTTAAAATAAAACAAAACACCCACATTTCTTCTATTCCTGAAAAACTACAAATAATTTTTAAAAGTTACCTTTCTTGCCTGGCTAGCTGAGCATTGATCCATGTATCTGGAAGTCACAGTTCCATTCCAGGTCAAGTCACATGCCCTGGTGGTAGGCTCCATCCCCAGTAGGGGACCTGCTGGAGGCAAGTGATCAATGATTCTCTCTCATCATTTCTACCTCCCTCTCCCTCTCCCTTCCTCTCTTAAGTCAATAAAAATATATTTTACAAAGTTACCTTTCTTGCTATAACATTTTAATTTCACTTATTCAATAAATCTCTATGAAATTGCCTCTCCGCGTTTTTCTACCTACTGTGCTAGGCAGTGGTGACTCAAAGACAAATATTAAGGCCAAGATGTAAGAGCTGAAGCCAAATCAACCAAGGCCGGTCATGGGACCTGCACAGTGTTGGAAACACGGCTTTCTTTTCTTCTACTCTTCTCCCCAAGGAGTTTCTATCTGGTGGCTCATCATAGCTGCTCTACTTCTGCTGAACATTTTCTTCCAAGCCACTGGGATGGGGAGGGAAAGAGAAAAGGAAAGGTAGGATCACTTTTTCAGGTTCAACCTAGGAAGCTATACCCAAGAAGTTCACTCTTTTCTGTTTGCTCAAGACTTAGTGACAAGAGTTCACGTACCAGCTAACAGGTTGGGAAAGATAATCTTTAGCTGTGTATACCTCCAAAGCTGGAGGTTCTATTACTAGCACAATGAGAGATATAACAAAATTACAGTTTCAACAAGAAACATAAAAATCTCAAAAGAATATTTAAGGGGAGAGGAAAAATGCAATATTAAAAAAAATCTTTAAGTATAAGCCAAATGCTTTGGCATTTCTCTTTATATCTTAGTATTGGTGACCAACCAAGAATGCTTAGATATGGAAGAAGAAGAAGAAAAGGCAGTCCTCCGTTTTGTTTATTAAAAACTTGTGAGGCTATTCTGGGGATATTCTTCCATTAAAAGTGTAATAGAAGTTTAGGGGCAGGGAGAGATGCACATCTCTACCTTTTACAGTTGAAAATGACAATATGCTTTTTAAGGAAGAGAGTTATTAAAAATTGCAAATAATGACAATTAGACTATTTGAATTGGTTTGTGACATAAATGCTAGAATTCATGTGGTATCCCTAAACACCCCCAATGAATTGGTTGGAAAAAGTCTTTTGCAGCCAGGCCAGTGTGGCTTAGTGATTGACCATCAAAGCATCGGCCTATGAACCAGGAAGTCAGAGTTTGATTCCTGGTGGGTGGAAAGGTGTGCAGGAGACAGCCCATCATTCTCTTTCATCATTGATGTTTCTATCTCTCTCTCCTGCTCCCTTTCTCCCTGAAATCAATAAAAAAATACTTTTAAAAAATCTTGCCAACTAATTAAAATTGCCACTTTTGTGAATCAGACTATATTTTATATTCTCTGAATAAACTATCATGTGCACAATCTACTTTTTCTTTTATAATTATTTAAATCCATATCTGTATCTGCTGGACCAAAACTAAAATATGTTTCTATTCATATTGCTTAAGTCACAATTGCTATTTAAATGGAATAAATAATAGTTTGCAGTTGCTGTTATAGAACTGTACAGGTAGAACAAAATTTTATGAAAATTACATTGTTTTTCAGTGTATAGACAAGGTATGGCATCTAAGAATAAAGTTTAACACAATGCTGTAATATATAGACTTTTGGATTATGACAACAAGCTAGTTACAAAAACCATAAAATTATAAAACATTTACTTCCCCGTTATATAATAACTAGAGGCCCAATGCATGAAATTCGTGGAAGGGCCTCAGCCCCCATGGCCCTGGTGGCCCCTCACAGCCCCTCACAGCCCCTCGTAGCCCTGGCCGGCCCTCACAGCCCCTCACAGCCCCTCACAGCCCCTCATAGCCCTGACTGGCCCTCACAGACCCTTGTAGCCTCGGCCAGTCCTCACAGCCCCTCACAGCCCCTAGCAGCCCTGACTGGCCCTCACAGCCCCTCGTAGCCTTGGCCAGTCCTCACAGCCCCGCTTTGTCTGGTAGGTCATCCAGGCAGTCATCTGGAAGGATGTCCGGACAATTATTCTGCTGTTTGGTCTAATTAGCATATTAGCTCTTTATTATATAGGATGTGCATTTATTTTCTGAAGCCAGAATATATTGAGTTGACTAAAAGATCAATAAATTCTGGCCTATACATTAAATAAAGATTATGAAGTTGAACAAAGGTGAAGAAAAATTAATTACACTCCTTGATCTATGGTCATGATATATGAAACTGAGATACTGCTCTGGAGAAGTCATACTGAAATCATAATTAATTGGGTTTCTTCCAAGATTGTCTGCAGGTACAACTCTAAACTTTTTTAGCTCGGATCATTAGAAGCTATTCTAGTTTAAAGCTAGTTCTCTTGCTGTGTAGCTAATTTTGAGTAAGTAAAAAACTACCAGGTGAAGCTTTGTTTTAATTTCCAAAATGAGAGAAATACCCCACATTATTAGTCATTGAAGAAAAAAGAAATGGATTCTTGTGTTATAAATTAGAAAAAATTTATGCAAGAAGACATTTTATGTCTTATTCATTACATACATTTGTACAAATGTGTGGAAATTAGGTAGTATTACTCTTGCAGATCCAGGCTGGCATTCACGTTGAGCTCTTTATTTCCAGCAATGGTTTAGATTTCAATTTAGGAAGTATATGACATACATTAGGAAAATATAAGTAATGTAGTGATCAGTCTTCATAGTTCTTTTCTCCTAAACTTCCATATATTTCGTAGGCTTTTTGGATGCACTTTGTTTGCTATACACCATCCTTTTAAGTGACCAAGAATGATATTGTTGTCGTCATTGTCATCATATAAAATAACTTTTATTCTATTAAAATGCTATAACAATGTACAGTTGTTCATTTGTGACTGATATTAGAAAAGAAATCATGCATACAGTATAGTTTTGATTTTCAAACCTTTCATATTCTTACCTAATTATGAAAGGAATGCATTTTTATTTTACCACCTGACCTCCCCCCTCCCGCCTCACCTTTCTCTTCTAGGAGCGTGCATTATCTCTCTCTCCCTCTCTCTCCCCACTTCCTCTCCATAGTGCCTCCAAGGAGAAATTACCAGTGTCCCAAGGAAGAAATTTTATTCAGCTCAGTTGTCTCACAGCTTGATAAGAAGCTTTAATAATCCATGCAGCAAGAGTTAAAATTAAGTTGTTTAATTATAGCTGTTATGTCTTGTTGGGAGTCCCAGTGGGTGGCTTCTGCGAAGGGCTGTATTTTGGATAAAGTACTATAGAATGCTATGGCAAGAGGAAATGTTTCTGTGTGTGTGTGAGAGAGAGAGAGAGAATGAGAGAGAGGGACAGGGAAAGGGAGAGGGAGAGGGAGAGGGAGAAAGGGAAATAAAAGGTTCAGGTACTTTTGCTTTTAATAAAATAAGTAATTTTTTATCTCTTATATTTGATGGGAACTGACCTGTGACTGGACAGAATTTCCAACTTGTCTATGTGCTTCCAAGGTCAGAAATTGAAAGTTGCTGTGTAGGTTCCTGGGTGATGGTGAAATCAGCAGCTCCCGGAGGCAGTTTGCATCATTTAACCTTCTCTTGCTCTTTCATAATCCGCTCATTATCTGATGACTTTGCTATTCCTACCTGTTATCAGTTGTAATATTATATATGTGTTATTAAAGTAAAAATGCTTAAATATGGAATGTATGAAAAAAGATATTTGTTGGGAATACTCTACAGTGTATCTAGTAACGATGGAGTCCATTGCCTTTCAATGTATCATTTCCTGGTCTATTTTTTAGTGTGTAATTTCAACCTATGTTTTTAGTTGTTAATGAAATCAATGTGGCACCCTTAAACACCATAAAGAGCATATGTCATAATTACATTGTGCCTGTGCCTGCTTATAATTTTTCTATATATTTAGGCAAGGAGTAAACAACATTGTATTGCTTTGAATACATAGACACTTCTAAGCAGATCATCCACTATGGGCAGGATTTTAATCCATTAAGTAGATGAATCCACTTTACGCTTCTTCTTTTGCATCCTGAATTTTCAGAGAGAGAGAAATGCTTTATGCTAGTTAGTTAATATCTGTTGAATAAATTCCATGTTTTGGGTGCAGAGTTTGCCTTCTGGAGGAATAGAGAAACATAATTCTATGCCCATATAATAATTATTTGAAAGCATTAATCATATCTTTTGTTTTCTAAGCCAAACATTCACTATTAAACATGCACCTTCCATAGACTGAATCCTCTGCATGATTTTTTTTTGCATTTTAAGTAATTATGCAGTCATTCCCCCCTGTATTTGTCAGTTTTTTTCTACAGAGAATATTTATCTGTCAAGCTACAAACATATTCAGAGTTTAGGGTAGAATAGACAGTAAGTACACAAAGCACAGAAAAGGAATATTGCTTTTGGTTTCACCACCCTGTGATAACTACGGTTATTTGTATTTGCATTTAAAGTTATTTTTATTTTAAATTTCATGATACTCTAATAGGTTGGGCTCCCAGGAAACATTCTGAGATTTGAGTTGCAGGAGTTTTATTGGGGAATGTTCTTAGGAACACCTATTAGGGGTGAAGGGAAAAGGACTAAGCAGGAGAAGGTGACTGGGAATGAACTTGCAACAGAAGCCTCAGTAAAGTGTTTCAGGAACTGTGGGGCTAAAAATGACACTTCAAGACCGAATCACTGAGACGAGGGGCCAGGCCTTTGGTCCCACATACTGACGAGTCTGGATATGTGCTGGCACCAGGAATGGGGTATAATCGTGGGTGAGGCAGCTGCCTTTGGTGGAAGGCAGTGTCTCCAGAGGAACTCGCCTGTTGCACCATCAGCAGCAACAGACGTCACAGCTGGGGTGTCAGTGTCCGAGTCCTGAAGAAGCCCCTGGCGGGGTCACTTCCACTGCACATGTACGCAGAGATATTTAGCATTTTGTGGATCATATCTTTCTTTTAAATTTTTTACACTTAATGATGATTTCTGTGACTATGAATTAGAAATGTTGGGCAACAACCGACTCCCTCCTGTAACTTGAATGCTACTTTCACTTTTCTGACTCACTTTTGTGAGGATCCCATACAAATAATGATTATTTCATATATTCAGAAACATACCTATGGATCCTATGAAATGAAGTCTGACATTTTTTCCATAAAAAAAGTGAAAGGTGTTATTAGTTGCTCCTAATATATTTTCTGGGCCTTCTTAAATCAAGGGATAGTTTCAGGGCTATATTTTATAGGCCTGAATAAATTACCTTTACTCCAGCCTTTTACATTAGAGTCACTAATCAATTGCATGTAACTTCTAACTTAGGTTTTTGACCGTACAAAGTCTGCAGTTGAGTGGGCTGCAGTCTCAGTTGTCAGGTTTAAACTATGGATCTAGAGATGGAACTGACAAAAAGGTGAGGTGGGATTGGTCTGAGATTCAGATCATAAACCCAGAAGAGACCTAAAAGAAGGTTCAAAAACAAAAGAAAAACACACACAAAAAAAGCAAACAGCAAAATGACCACCTTCATTTTTGACTTATGTAAATATTATGTGCAAGGTTTTAACAGTCATTTATCTATTTAGCCATTATCTTAACTAAATGTGGGTTTTGGCACTTCTGCTTCTATTTGGAAATTTGGTCTTTTAGAGATGGTTTTGGACTGATCTGATTAGGAACATCATGAATCCACATTTTCCTGATAAAAGAGGCTATAGGTCCAATTAATCATGCATTCATTTCTCTCCCCAGAAATCTCTGAAGCATCTTCTATCACCAAATTCCCAGACAGGGCCATCACTTAGCAGGGTTCCAAGCTAAGGTACTCTGGTTTGGCTTTGGGGACAGTGACATGGATCTCCACAGAAATATGTTTTGTTATTCTTTTTTGATGATAATCAACAAAGAGGAGTTTATGATGGTGTTGATAAGACCAAACGAATCTCAGACCCATTTTTAAAAAATATATTTCACTGATTTTTTACAGAGAGGAAGGGAGAGGGATAGAGAGTCAGAAACATTGATGAGAGAGAAACATCGATCAGCTGCCTCCTGCACACCCCGTACTGGGGATGTGCCCACAACCAAGGTACATGCCCTTGACTGGAATCGAACCTGGGACTTTTCAGTCCGCAGACCGACGCTCTATCCACTGAGCCAAACCGGTTAGGGCTTAGTCCCATTTTTACATTCTTATTTTTTCAAGAGTAAAATATACTTTCTAGACTTATATTTCTTTGGTTGGCTGCAGACGTTTATGATCTGATTCCAGATATATTAGAAGGGATTAAGAAAAGCCTTGCACATAAGACTTTTTAAAATGTATAATATACAGTAAAAGCAAGCCAGATACAAATGAGTATCAGACACCCTTTCTGGAGACAAGCTGCATCAGCAACTTAGTGAAAGCATTGTCAAGAGTCTTGCAAAACCACTCACAGATCTTGCTGCAGCTGAGCCAGGTGTCAGGGATAGAGTCAGGTCTAATGCAGTTTGGATCAACCCCTTTTGAATGATAATGGAAAAGGAATATTTGTTTTAAGGCCTTTTGGGGCCTCATTTCATTTAGCATGCTTATTTTTCAAGTATACCCTTGAAACATACATGCATTAGGTGAACTTGAAAATGAAGATAGCTAATTTGTGATGAAAACTTAACTTCTTCCTGTTTCTTAATTATTTTAACTTTATTCAAATAACATATACAAATATATTGCCACTTTGATTTGAGGTTTCTTTATTCTGATTAAAAGCAATTAAGACATTAGAGTACAACCTTCAAATAATTTTAAGGAGAGTTAACTTTCAAGTATTTATGTAGAAATTTAAGATTAATGAAATATAGATTTCCTACACTTGAGTTTCCAATAATAGTTTATCTTCACTTTCCTTATAATTTCACTTACCTTATAGTAACAGCTTAAGTTTTAAGATATTATGTATTATAGAGGCCTGTTGCACAAAATTCTTGCATGAGTAGGGTCCCTAGGCCTGGTCGGCTATCAGGGCTGCTCTGTGGGGCAACTGGCAGGGCAATTGGGGGGACCCCTGCCAGCACCTACCTTGGCTGGGAAGCGGGCTTAAGCCGGCAGATGGACATCCCCTGAGGGGTCCTTACTCTGCCACAGAGGTGGCCATGAATATTTTTTAAAGTTTATATAATAACCTTGTCACTTGGGTAAATCTGGGAGAGGGATTACTGGGTCACATTGTGAGTATATTAACTTTGTAAAAAATTACAAGCCATTTCCAGGGTAGATTACATATGTTGTGTTTTAATTTTCATTTAGTTAAAAAAAGTGTTGTAATTTGTCTTATGATTTTCCCCTTTTAATCATGTGTTAATTAGACATGAGTATTTAGACATGCACTGCTCTCTTTGACTATTTGGAGATATTTCTATATATCTTTCTGTTATTGATTCCTAACTTAATCCCTTTATGTTCAGAGAAAATAGGTTGTATGATTTTAATCCTCTTAAGTTCACTGAAACATGTTTTATGGTCCAGAATGGGGTTTATCTTGCTGAATCTTCACTTTGCACTGGGAAAGATTGTACATCCTGTGGACAGTGTTTCAAACCTGCTGATTTTCTCTCTCTTTGTTCTATCAATAACCAAACTAAACATGGTGAAACTTCCTTTGCTAAGTGTGGCTTCTTTCTGTTTTTCTCTTCCATTTTAATAATTTTCGCTCTCTGCATTTGAAGCTCTTTTGACCATTTATTGTTATGAAATTTCCTTCTTGATCTTTGAAATATACTTTGTATAATCTAGAAACTCAGATTTATTTTGAAGTATCTCCATGGTATTATCTTATTTCATTACTGCACCTTTAATCTCTCTGTGTCTTTATATTTATAATGGATTGATTGTAGATAACATACAGTTGGATGTGTACTCTCAGTGCATCAGCATCTTCAAATTCTTTAAAATTCTGTCAGTGTCAGACCTCAGCTACCTTTACTGCAGGTGATGTCTGCACTACTGCGATTTTCATCAGTATTCCTTCTCCGTTTTCAGCAGTCCCTCTTTCTGAACCTGTGGGCTGCAGGTTTCTCATCACTCCTTCTCCTCATCTAGTAACAAATAACCTCTCCCTGCTAATCAGTGAGGAGTCCAGAGCAAGCTTATTCTGCCCCTCACCCTTGCACAATAACTACACTTGCCTTGTGTTTGTGCAATGCCTAAGGCACAGTTGAAGGTTTCACATTCCTTTGCATGGTAATAGTGTTCTGCACGGTACCTATGCAGGACCTGGTGCAAGTAGGTTTCTTGCTTTCCTGTATTAATGACAAATGGGTTTTGCTTACCGTCAGTTGAAGGGAGGCAGGCTGGTTTCTCTCTCCTCTCTCGGAGGCATCAATTCTTAGTCTGGTGTAAAGTCAAGGACTGGCTGAAGGGTGTGGGATATCTGGCCCTTCTGTGGGGTTATTTTTTGTCCGTGTTCATAATAGGGTCTCATCTGACACATAAGCATGTTTTCTGGTCTCTTCCAGCAGCAGACAGAAAGGATCTTGTGGGAGTGCAGGATCTGGGGAATGAGCAGGCATCTTGACTGCCCCCACGCAGGATCTAGAGCTACCCTGTGCTTCCACAGGTGTTCTTCCTTCATCATTAAACCTTGTCAGGCCTTTCATGAGACCTTAGGCAAGGGCTCTCTCAGGTCTCTTCTGCACCCACATCTACTCAGTGTACAGCCAGTGGAGGCCTGAGGAAGGAGCTGGTGACTGGATGTGGAATCTCCTTGTTTCTGGGACTCATTGGGTCAAAGCTACCATGTTACCCCATACTCAACCTTTAAATGTTTGTTAAAAGTTACGTTGTGTTCCTGTTATTTACTTGGATGCTAGCATGTCTTCGTTCCATGAATATTAATGTTTGCTTATAAAAAGGTAGACAGAGTAAAATGAGGGGGCCATATGGAAAATTGGTGGTGGTGCTGGGAAAAAATCTGGACCCTAAGATTGTTTTCTAGAAATAAGTGGCAAGGCTGCAAGCCAGTGAGACATTGAAGGTAAAACAGAAGTTGGAGCATGACATCCTGGATGAATGGTGCGGTCACCATCCTAACTGAGATGGTGGCCAGTGCATGTTTCAGAGATGATCTTTGCAATTAATTATTTGTCCTTAATCAATATAAAGTTAATATAAAATTATAATTTATTAATTGTATATTTTATACCCTAATGGACTTCTGTCTTGAATGGAATTTTTTTTCTTAATTATGAACAACTATTGATGAACCATGAAAAAAAAAAAAGAAGCTGAAATATGTATTTGTCAAGCTAAAATAAATATTCAAATTCTTTGCATTTTATATTTTACTTTTGCTTTGCATTTATGTTTCCATATGAACATAACTTTAGTTGTAATATCCAGGTCTAAAATTTTATAATAAATTATTTTATGAGATTTTTGTTTTACCAAGGGATGTTTACCTTAAAGACAAGCTCCACGGACTGGGTGTGGGGGTATTCTAAATCATTCTTCCTCCTATGGCCTTTTACCAATATCGGCATCATTTACACATTTGAGAGGATCATTGTGAAGTAAATTGGAACAAATGGATGAGTATGAGGCATAGGTTATTTCTGGGGATGTACATATGTAGTTTGGAAATAGTAAAAAACATTTAATGGTGCCCTTCATTTAATACAAGAGTGCTTATGAAAGTGTGTAGGTATCAGGATTTGGGAGGAAGGAGAGGGAAAAGAAGAAAATAACATTCTCATGTTATTGAAAAACATTTTATTTTAAATGGATAAAATCACTATTTTAAAATAATTGCTGTATCCCTCACTGAACTCAGTGGTAGTTCATTGTATTTAGATTTACCGTCAGCACTTTAATTTTTTCCCTACAACTGTGCTGCCAGGATCTAAATTCCAATTTGTGTGAAGGGGCAGCTGTTACTAGAGAGGGCTGCTCCTCCCACACTGTTGGTTTCAGCTGAAATGTGGATAGCTCCAATCTGTCCCAGTTTTTCATGTTTCTTGTCGTAGGTGTGACTTCACTGGATACTGTATTTTCCTAATCATCTCAATTATTTGTGGGAACAGAACCCATATGGCAGATGGTATTGACACAGGGAACCTTGAGTCATGGCCACGGCAGAGCACTGGATGATTTAGAGTTGGTTCACTGTTGGAGAAAAAGGAAGTGGAGAGAGGGAGCTTGGAGGGAGGGGAGAGGAATTAAGTAATGTGACCAGATTTTAACATTGGTAAAGCGGGACACCATTGACGGGGGGGCGGGGGGGGGTTTCTTTTATTATTATTATTATTATTATTATTATTATTACTTCTTAAAATATTACAAAGACTAGTACATATGTCTCTTTCCAAAAATCGGAACTTTTTAAAAATGCCGCGGGACACGGGACAAATTGTTAAAAATCGGGACAACTTGTTAAAAATTGCCAAAAGCGGGACGTCTGGTCACCTTAAATTAAGTCATGAGGCAGAGGACCAAAGAGAAAGCCACTGCTTTCGAGTATCTGGGTACAGAGTGGGGTGCCTGCTCCCAGGAGCCAGGGTGCTCTTGGAGGCTGAGATAAGATGGCCAATAGATTTATCACGTTTGGGAATATATAGTGAAAAAGGAATGTGTGACATACCAGCTGAGATTAGCCACTCTATGGATATTCAATTAAAAATATTTCCCATTCCTCCTCATTTCATGTCCTGAAGCAAGTCCAAGACTTCGAGAAAGTTCTTAAGATTGCTGTGGATTTCCAGAAACCTAAAATTGTCATGATCACTGCAACATTTTAGTTTCCGTTTCACAGAATTCATTCAACATTGACCTAAAGGTAGATTCTGGACCTTTGATTACCAAATATCCACAATGCACAAAGCAAACAAAATATCACGCATACAAAGGCTGGTGAATATAGCCAAATTGTTGAAAATATGGAAGAGTAGGGGTGTTTTATAATACAAATTCAAACAGCTTAAAATGGAATATCAGACATCTCTTTTGAAAAATGATTTTTACTTTTCTGCTAAATAAGTGTCTAGACTCAGCTCTCTCTTCAAAATTATATTGACAGGAATCACATACTTTTTAAAATTTTATTTTTATTGTTGAAAGTATTACTGATGTCCCCTCTGTTTCCCCCATGACC
>PVJC01050114.1:0-11943 GCA_004026665.1 Murina feae
GGGGCTGTCTCTCCCGTCTGCGTCCCTGGGGCTGTCTCTCCCGTCTGCGTCCCTGGGGCTGTCTCTCCGTCTGCGTCCCTGTGGCTGTCTCCCCGCCCAGTCGTCTGCGTCCCTGTGGCTGTCTCTCCCGCTCACTCTCCGCGTCCCGCCGGTCCGGGGCGTCCGCCGGCAGCCGCTTCAGATAGTCCTTGAGCAGCAGCTCATAGCGGGGCACCCTCTGCACCGGCTCCAGCATGTGGTGCTGCAGCGTCAGGCTCCCGCACACCTCCTGCTTCTGTGGGACAGACGGCACCAGGTGGGCAGGGAGCACCGCTGCCTCCAGGAGCTGCCTGAGGCCTGGAGAGGCGGAGCCATGGCACCAGGATGACCCAGGCCAAGCCCTCCTGCACCCGCCTTCGCCCTGGGGAAGATGCTCCACAGAGGGACAGAGGCCCCACCCTCTTTCGTGAGTGCGGGCCCCACCACATTCACCTGGGCCTGACTGAGCCCTGCCCCCCCCACCCCAGGAAGTCAGGAGCTTCCCCACCCCCTGAGGGAAGCCCTGGTCCTGCCTGGCCTCCTACCCACGGACGCCCGCCAGCAGTGGATGGGGCGAGGCACTCCCAGGCTCCCCCTCTCTTTCCTCAACACAACCCTCCCTCTGGCCCTCAGCCCCTCGTCCAGGTCCGGACCAACCGTGAGTGCCGAGTGCTGTCCTCTGGCTGTCCCAGGCACCCCCTCCCCGCCGCATCCAGAAAGGAGCTTGGAGGCCGGTACCCAGGGGGGCTGGCAGCACCCTGAATTACAGGAGCACCCCAGCAGTGGGCAGTTGGAGATAGTCCCCCGGGCAGGACGGGGAACTCATTGCATGGAGAACCCGCGGACAAACCCCGATGGTGAGACAGTGCTCACACGTGGCTGCTGTCTCCTGCAGAAGTGACAGGGCCGAGGCCGAGGCCAGGCCGAGACAGAGATGGAGACGGACACGGAGACATGGTAGCAGAGGCGACCCGTGGTCCTGAGCTGCATGTGGACCAGAGAACGAAGCACACTGGACAACAGGTGACGTCTGCAGGGGCTGGGACAGCACGGCTGCACCGCCGGCTGGCAAGCAGGACACAGCGTGCTCACACGCAATAGCTACACAGCTGCTACTTAGTCTAAAGGCTCAAAACTAATGACCCCGTGTGTGTGTGGTTGGAAAGACTGTAAAGTAAACAAGACCAAATGTGAACAGTTCCCTATCTTTGCAACCTTCTTGTAAAGATTTGAGATCAGCCCTGACCGGTTTGGCTCAGTGGATAGAGCATTGGCCTTTGGACTGAAGGGTCCCAGGTTCGATTCTGGTCAGGGGCATATGCCTTGGTTGCAGGCACATCCCCAGAGGGGGGTGTGCAGGAGGCAGCTGATCGATGTTTCTCTCTTATTGATGTTTTTAACTCTATCCCTCTCCCTTCCTCTCTGTGAAAAATCAATAAAATATATCTTTTAAAAAGATTTGAAATTATTTCAAAATGAAAGTTCCAAAATTTAGACTATGCTTTGGATGGAACCAAGGGACCCTCCGAAGGCCATGCCATCCCTCCACACAGGGTTCTCAGCTGGGGGTCTCCCTGTGCCCAGGCATCCAGAACACCCCAGCCTCACCCACGAAGTTGCCACGCCACAGGGCCTGGGGGCTAGTGGCCTCTGACAGCCGCAGACCATGCTGCTCTGGGACAGAGACCCCACTGCGCACCACCCAGGGCCAAGGTCTGTCCAGGGTGTGGGGATGCAGTGTCCAGACCGGCTGTGACCCGGACCATGTCTGCCCATGACAACACATTGGTTATCCCACCTCCAAGGGTGCGGCCACTCAGGGGCTGCAGAGTCAGGACCTGGCCTGCAGGGTGAGCTGCCCCAGCCAGGAGGGTGCCCTTGGCATCGCCCAGGGGGCCAGTCACCACAGCCCAGAGTCTAGAGGCAGCATGGCCTGGCCTTAGCAGGAGCTGCACCAGATGGAACCCCATGCTGCCTTTTCTTCTCTTCTTCAGGATAACCAGATACCAACTGCCCAATGCAAGTTAGACAGATTTCAACTTCCTCAATTATAGTTTTATTATTATTATTATTATTATTATCATCTAATCGAATAAAAGAGTAATATGCAAATTAACCACCTATCTGGAACGCCTAAGCCACGCCCACCAGCCAAGCCATGCCCACCAGCCAATCAGAGCGACTATATGCAAATTAACCCAGCCAAGTGACGGCCGGCAGCCACGGAGCTAGAGGAAACAGCAGGCTTCTGTTGCAACTGCCTGCCTAGGCTGACTGAGCTTCTGCTCACGGTAACAATGTTTCAATTATAGAAGCCACGGAGCTGAAGCAAACAGGAGGCTTCCTTACCTGCCTAGGCCTCAGCTCAAAGCAACAGAGTTTCAATTATAGAAGATAAATAAACCCCAAAAACCTGATTCCAGCCAGCCTCACTGGGACCTTGGGTCAATGGGAGCTTTTGGCAGTCTGAAAGCCTGAAAATGGCCCTCAGCCCCTCACCCAGGCTGGCCAGACACCCCAGTAGGGACCCAAAACCTGAAGGGACTGTGGGCAGCCTGAAAACAGCCCTCAGCCCATCACCCAGGCTGGCCAGGCAAACCAGCAGGTGGACATCCCCTGAGGGGTCCCAGACTGCGAGAGGGCACAGGTCGGGCTGAGAGACACTCCCCCCCCCTCCGCCCCAGTGCACAAATTTTTGTGCACCGGGCCCCTAGTTATTATTATAAAGAAGAAGAAGAAGAGATGTAGGAAGAGAAAAGAAAACTAAAAAACACAGACATCTGGGCTGGGAGGGCAGTGGAGCCCCGGGAGTTTGGGTCTGTAAGGCTGGGGGTGAGCCCATAGCTCTTCTGGCAACTACAGTGCCGCCGGGCAGCTTCCCGGGAAGGAAAGCATGCTGTGATGTGTCCCAGGAAGTGGGGTTTGTTCTCCGCCTGTCGGCCTCGACAGGTGCAGAGCCACGCACTCACACCACCTAGACCTCCATCCTTGGGGTGCCCTGCCACAGGGGTACAGGACCTGCAGGCCCTGGCAGCACAAGACCTTCGGGCTGTAGGTCAGCCCAGGCACAGGTCAGGGAGGCAGAGAAACCTCCGTGGGGAAAGCTGGGAGCGCCCAGACATAGTGAGGGGAGAGGGGCAGGGGTGGGGGGAAGGGAGAAGGAAGGAGTCGGGGCCCGGGATCTAAGCCTCCTCTCTAGAGAGGGCCAGGGTACTGAGGGACACGGGAGGATCGGGGACTCCACACTGGGAAGTCATGCTGACAGAGGGTCTGGGAAATGCAGAAAGTCATAGAGGAGCCAGGCCAGACCAGAGTCTCGTCTCCAAGCCCTTGCAGGAAGGGTCTCTGGGCGCATTAACCCTCCAAGGACATACTGAAGAGTGTGTGTGTGTGTGTGTGTGTGTGTGTGTGTGTGTATGCACGCGCGCGCACGCGTCAGTGATGTTAGGGTAGAACGAGATTTTTACCTCACCCCACAGTCCACCGGGAAATTGTTCTGAAACAGCATTTTTTAATTTTTAAAATGAAGCCATACATTGAAAGAAAACAATTTCTATAACATTGGGAGGTGAGAAATGCATTTATAAGCATTACTTTAAAGACTTTTAAAAGCATTACTTTATTTTTAAAAATTGGCAAATATGGCTAATTAAAACCCAAAACTTTTGTAGAGAAAACAGCAAAAAGCTAAAAATTTTTAAAAATCAATAGGAAAAAATCATTTGTAACGCATATGGCAGATGGCAGTTAACATTCTTAACATGAAAACGCCGTGATCCACACACACAAAAAAAGGACGACACAGCAGGAGACAACAGCAGCCAGATGCGAGCGGACTTTGCAGGAGAAGGAAAAGCTCAGCAACATCTTCCCAACCAACTGCCTGGCTAAGCCCCCGCGAGGCCCCAGGGCCCTCGGATCAGGTTCTGTCCACAGCAGCCGGCAACAACCAGATCACACCCCTCTCTGAGCCCCGGTTCCCCCACTGGTGACAAAAGAAGGACGATTGGTCTCTGTGAGTTAGTTTATGAATCAAAGCGTCCACAGCGCATCTGGACACACCCTGCCGTGGCTCCATGTCCTCCACGTGGAGACCAGCCCCCCGGCTCGCAGGCCCTACCTACCTGGATGCTGTGCACCACGTCCCGGAACAGGGACGAGCGCTGGGTCCAGGCGCTCACCAGCTCCACCGCCCGGTCGAAGTTCTTGACGTACTCGCCGTACATCTTGAGGAACGGGGCCAGCTTCTGCAGGATGTCCCCGAAACGAGGGTTCACGTCCCTTTGTGGGGGGCGTGAGATCATCAGAGAAACCACTTGGCAAGGGGTCAGGTGAGAGGACTTCATGGGGGGGCAGGGAGGAGGGGGAAGGTGACAGCCCCCGCCAGAAGGTGACCCCCTCTGTGTGGAAGGAGGCAAACTGTCACCCTCCAGAGCCTGGAGGGTGCGTCTCCTTCCCCAACTCACAGGGAGGAGAAAATAGCAGATGCCGATCGGCAAAACGCAGGCGCCTGTGAACCGTCACCAGGGCAGGCACAGAGCCTCGCTCACACCCAGGGCCAGTGAGGAAGCCACTGTCCGCGGCCACGGCATCAAAGAGAAGCGAGGAACCGCCACTGCACCCTCCCAACGCGCAAAGGTGAGCACGGACGACGCCGGCACTGCGCACCCCCGACCGTGACTGGGACAGGGATTTAGAAATAAGCCACAAAAAGCATAAACGTAAATTAATATTCTTTGATCTTAGAACTGCGGGGGAATTGATCCTAAATTAATCATCGAGAAGAAGGAAAAGGACACACAGACAAAGCCAGCCTCACGGGAAATGTGCCCAGGGGTTCAGGCAAGGTCCAGCCTGGGCAGGCGGCTGTAGGCGCTGCCCCCTGCACTGCTGTCCCCAGCAGCCGCGGTGCCTTGCGGACGGCCTCTCCCAGGCCTGGAGGAGAAAACCCGTTTCTCGCCAGAAGGACCCTGTCAACCAGCCCAGCCCTGAGCTTGAGCCCAAAGACCTGGGCGCCTGCCCCATAGGTGCAGCCTGTCCCTCTGAAGATTGACATAGTGACCCAGTGTCCAGGTGGGGAGAGCCCTGTCCTGGCTGCTGCCAGAGGGGCCAGGTCCCCGGGGCGCCCGGTGCTACGGGAATGGCACGCTGGCTTCGAGGGCCAGCAAAGTGGAGCCGCGGGAGGCCACAGACCAAAGCAGGACAGCAGAGAGCCGGCCGTGCGGGACGATGGCACCGCGCCCCGATGTTTTGTGCTTATGACTTGCAGCCGCGCTGAGAATGAACAGAAGTGGCAGAGGGAAAGCCCCGCCCCAAAGGAGGACCCAGGGTGTACACTGGGGGGAACCTAATATGTTAAGGCAACGGTGGAGTGTGCCCTGGAAGGAAGAAGGCTTGGTTTGCTGGCTGTCTGGTGCTTGCAGATGTCTAACCCCACTTAACCCCGGGAAGCCTTAGGCAGATCCCTTTGATTTTCAGATGCAGAAGAAGCTAAGGCTGGGAGACACCAGCAGCCGTGGGTCGCTGAGGTTAGAGCTGGGAAGCAGGCCCAAGTGCCTCCTGGCTTTTTAAGACATAAAAACTCCAGATTTAGAAGCCACTTGGCAAAGAGAATTAAGAACCAACAGCACCATGACACAATCACCAGGACAATCAACTGTCAGCGGAACAGACTCCCTGGAGAGGCTGGCCCCATTTCCCAGGTGCCGGAGCCGCACTTACCACTCCTCTGTGATCCTTGTCTGCAGTGCGGGCAGGAGGAACTGCTCGTGGAAGCGGTAGATGGAGGAGATGTTAGAGAAGACTCCTGTGGTGACTTCCAGAGGGACCCCTGCTTCTGTCAGCTGGGTGCAGAAGACCTGGGCACACGGTGGTCACTGAGAGTGGTCACATGGTGCAGTCACGCTTCTCCCATGGGTGTGGGTGCCCAGGACAGGCTGTGACGCCTCTCCTTTCCCTAATAAACCTCCCATTTCAGCAAAGTGGTTCCAATAAGCTTTGGGTGTTACAGCAAGCTTCCCTATGGCTGAGGACGGGGATGAGGCAGATGGGGACAGACCATCCTTCCTCCATCTGACTTCATGGGAAATGGAAGGTCCCCATTGCCTTTCTCCACTTGTGAGCTCCAAACAGCAACACCTGCACACACTGTGCTTCCTTTAGAGTTACTGCTTGAGCTCATAAATGCCATGTTGTCACATGAACAGAGAAAGCAGCACCCACAGTCCCCACTGTTTATTCAGAAAGATGTCCAGAGGCCGTTCACACACTCATATAATGTGACTGCCGGGAATAAGGAGTAAAAACCCGCAAGGGGAACAGGCAAGACCTTTGCCCCACAGCCACAAGCTCTAAAAGCAAGAAGTATAAGTTTCTGGAGGGTACTTAAATTTGTCTGAATTTTAGTATAGTCATTTGTATTCCAAATATATGGCCTAGCCAATGTTAAGATGGCGAGTTTGCCTGTGAAACTGCTCATGAAACTCTGAATGTAGACGAAGGCATGCCCCAGCCCGAAGGCTACCTGGTCTAGCAGGTGCAGCCGCCTCACGTACGTCTCCTCGGTGTGCAGGAGCTCCTGGGCAATGTGGAGCAGCTCCTGGGACCTGGAGTGCTGGGGAGAGAAGAGCCAGCACTGAGCTGGGGAAGGTGAGCCTTGGAGAGCAGATCTGACAAGAGCCGCCCGCTCCACACCAGGGAAGACTAGGGGGGTGCTGTGAGGCCAGAGGAGGCTGCCGGGATTGGAAGGAGGAGAAGATTAACAAGGACATAGAAACTAAAAAAAAGAGGAGTTTAATATCAGATTTTATCAGGCAGAAGCTTCAGCAAACTTGAAGATAGGTCATTTGAAATCATCAAGTCACAGGAGCTAAGAGAAAAAAGAATGAATAAAAACAAAGAAAACCTAAAGAACTTATAGGACACTAACAAAAAGATTAATATATTCATGATGAAAGTCCTAACAGGAGAACAGAGCTTATTTGAGGAAATAATGGCTGAAAACTCCCTAAATCTGAGTAAAGAAATGGACATACAAATTTGAGAAGCTCAAGAAACTTCAACTAGATTATATCTAAAATGAATGAGCCCTGGCCAGGTGGTATAGTTGGTGGGAGCATCGTCCCGTACACCAAAAAGGTTGCAGGTTTGATCCTCTGTCAATGGAAGGCAACTGATCAATGTTTCTCTCTCACATTGCTATTTCTCTCTCTCTCCCTTCTCTCTCATTTCCTCTCCTCTAAAACATATAGTTGGGTGAGGATTAAAAAACAAAAACAAAAGAACCACACTGAGATCCATTATATATATATATATAAAGCCAGCAACAGGAACACCAGAACAACCGAACGACCAGTCGCTATGACGAGCCCACTGTGGCCAGCAAACTGGCCCAATCAGGGGGTGGGGATGGCCAGCCAACCTCCTGCAGCCCCTCCCCCCAGCCGGCTCTGCCCTCGATCAGCCACCCCCACACCAATCAGGGGTGGGCTGGCCAGCCAAGTTCCCACTGCCCCTCCCCTGGCTCATCCCCAATTGGTGCCCCTACCCTATTCTGGGGTGGGGCTCCCTCCTGCAGTCCCTCCCCCCAGCCGGCTGACCCCAATTGGCCCCGATTGCTGGCTAGAGCAAGGGACCCTACCCATGCATGAATTCATGCACTGGGCCTCTAGTAATAATAATAAAAGAATGAGCTGATATACTTAATCTGCTAAGAGAAAAAAAACTGTCAACCAAGAATACTGTATTCAGGAAAGCTGCCTTAAAATGAAGAAATTATGACCTTCCCAAATAAACTAAAGATGAAGAGTTCATTACCACTAGAGCTGCTCTACAAGAAATGTTTAAAGGAGTCCTTTAAATTGTGAAGATGGTAGAGCAACATAAGCTGTACAAAATGCATGGATAAATATAGTAACATGCACTGTTGTAATTTTAGTACATAAAATTTAAATGATAAGAATATTTTAAAACTATAAACATTTATTAATGAGTATACAATGTATAATAGGTCATTTCTGACATCAGTAACAGAGTGGGGAAGAAGGGGAGCTGTAAAGGAGTAGAATTTGTATATGCAATTGAAGTTATCAGTTCAAAATGAAATGTATAACTTTAATATATTTTATATAATTGCAATAGTAACCATAAAGAAAATACCTCCACAGTGGCATTCTAGCAGAGCTCTTTGCAGCGATCACTGATGCAGAACTCCGAGACTCGGGGACTCAGGGGCACGCAGATGCCAGGGTGTGAAGGTGCCAAAATGGGGAAAAGCCACAGAGCCAGCTGGGTTGCTCCGCCCCGGTGATTCTGAGACCCCGCCCCACCCAATTTACAACCCCACCCAAGCTGTGCGCCTATTTTCCTGCAAGCCTAACCTCACAGACTGCAGCTGGGACAGAACTCCAAAAACTCCAAACCCCAAACAACAAGGAGAAAGGCCTGGAGGTCATTTCCTTTCAGTGACACCAACAGCAATCAAGACTTAACTACAACAAGACTGTGCACCCAGCCCTCAAAGGCGTACACCAAGAGTGCCTACCCCAGGTGACTGGGGAGGCTGAATCCCTGGGCCCTATAGGACACCTAGCACAGAAAGCCACTCTATCAACACAGGGAAGCAGCCAAAATGCAGAGACGAAGAAACAGAGCACAAATGACAGAAATGGAGGAAAGCAAACGACTGGATATAGAGTTCAAAACCACAGTGATAAAGTTACTCAAGAATCTTCTATGAACCTCTGAGGAACTAAGTGAGACCTTCAAGGATCTTAACGAGAATACCAAAAAAATGAAAAAGGACCAATCAGAAATTAAGCATACACTGACTGAAATAAAGAATAATATACAGAGATCCAACAGCAGACTAGAGGATCGCAAGAATCAAGTCAAAGATATGAAATACAAAAAAGCAAAAAGCACCCAACCAGAAAAGCAAAAAGCAAAAAGAATCCAAAAATATGAAGACAGTGTAAGGAGCCTTTGGGACAACTTCAAGCATACCAACATCAGAATTATAGGGGTGCCAGAAGAGAGAGAGCAAGATACTGAAAGCCTATTTGAAGAAATAATGACAGAAAACTTCCCCCACGTGGTGAAAGAAATAGACTTACAAGTCCAGGAAGCACAGAGGACCCCAAACAAAAGGAATCCAAGGAGGACCACACCATGACACATCATAATTAACACTTTGTAATCTGGCATTTTCCCATCAAATTGCATGGTAGCACAGGGCTTTTTGGACATTTTCTCACCAAAATTAGACTTTCCATAAAATATTCATATCTTTCGATCTATTTGATATTTTTCTATGAAACTTTCGGTGTTTTAGTTTAAAAAGAGGTCTCTATTTATTTACTTTGCAAAATATGTGTTGGCGCCCTTGTTTACAAGTTTTCCATGCCCCACCGCTTAGTGGAACAAAATGAGTTAACTCTTCTCCCGCGCTTTGGTATAAAAAGCGATACGACGAGTTTACTCGTTTCCCACAAAAAAAATGTGTTAAAATGCCAAGGGCAAAAGACAAAGAGAGAATCTTAAAAGCAGAAAGAGAAAAGCAGTTGGTTACCTACAAGGGAGTACCCATACAACTATCAGCTGATTTCTCAACAGAAACCAAGCAGGCCAGAAGGGAGTGGCAAGAAATATTCAAAGTGATGAATAGCAAGAACTTACAACCAAGATTACTCTACCCAGGAAAGCTATCATGTAAAATTGATGGTCAAATAAAGAGCTTCACAGACAAAAAAAGCTAAAGGAGTTCATCACCACCAAATCAGGATTATTTGAAATGCTGAAGGGCATTCTTTAAGAAGAGGAAGAAGAAGAAAAAGGTAAAAATAAAAATTATGAACAAAGTGACAACAAATACATATCTATCAACCAGTGAATATAACAATTAAATCAATAGAAATATCTGATGAACAGAATATACTGGTGAATAGAATAGAAGTAAGGGCATAGAAAGGGAATGGACTGACAATTGTGAGGGGTATGGGAAGAGACTGGACAAAAATCTTACATCTATGGATGAAGAGAGTGGTGGGGGTAAGGCCACAGGGTTGGGGGGAACCAGGTGGAGGGGAACTATGGGGGTTAAAAAAAAGGAACATCTGTAATAATCTGAACAATAAAGATTTATTTAAAAAAAAGAAAATACCTATAAAATGTACACAAAAAGAAATGAGAAGGAAATCAAAGCACATCAGGACAAAATTCAGTGAAACAAAGGAAGGCAGTGAGAGAGGGACAAAAAGCAACCCTAAGTCCTTTCTTATCAGTAATTACTTGAAAATGGATTATACTCCTAAATCAAAAGACATGAATTGGCTGATTGGATTGAAAAAATAGCATCCAGGAAGGATTAAAAATGGCGACGGAGTAAGTAGATGCTGCATGGACACGCACCAGGACCAAACTGGAATTATACTAAAATACAGAAAAACTTTCTGAATAATCAACTGAAGACTTGATGGAGAGAACCCTGATAACTGAGGAACGAAAGTGGAGACCCCATAGAGACTGACAATTGCTATTCAGGCAGTGTTGCCGGGGGAGGGAGCAGCGGGGAGGGTGGGATGGGACAGCTCACTCACACTATTGGAAAACACCTTGCCCCATGGTGTGGAGTTGCTGAGTCCCATTAAAAGACTAAGAATAACAATTAGCCTCCAGGCAGAAGCAATCACCCAACTCTGTTAGGAAAAAAACTCTCTTCACACCTGTGGACAACTGATGGAGGGCTAGTCAAGACTAAATCCAATCAGTCTGCAAACATAAGTGGACACTGGAAGCTTTGAGTCTTTGCCTGCTCTAATTAGTCAGAAACAGTGTGACTTTGTTCTGCACAGGAGATTGAGAGGCGTATTAGATCTACCTATTACATAGTCATAAACCCAAACAGGCAGCCAAAAGGAGGAGACAAAGAAACAACCCCCAAATGAAAGAACAAGAGAATTCTCCAGAAGACGAGATAAATGAAACAGAGATAAGAAATTTATCTGATGCAAAGTTGGTAAAGATGCTCAACAGCATGAGAAAAGATATAGTAACTATGAAAACACAGATAAATAATGACATAGCACAAATAAAGAACAAATTGGAAGGAATATACAGCAGATTAGGGGAAGCTGAGGATCAGATCAGTAAAATAGAAGCAGGATCAGTAAAATAGAAGACAGAATTGAAAAAAAAATCATTCAATTAGAGAACCAAAAAAAAATAATAATAATTAAAAAACAGGACAGCCCAAGCCCGTTTGGCTCAGTGGTTAGAACATTAGCCTCTGGATCAAAAGATCCTAGGTTAATTCTAGTCAAGGGCATGTAACTCAGTTGCAGGCTCCTCCCTGGTCTGGGCTCTGGTTGGGATTCAGGCAGGGGGCAACCAATCAATGTGCTTCTCTCACATCTATATTACTGTCTTTCCCTCTCTCTTACACTCTCTCTAAAAATCAATGGAGGAGAAACAAGATGGCGGCATAAGGTAGACACCGTATATGCAGCTGTGAACAACTATTTCAGAAAAACCACGAAAAGAACACACGGACACCACTCGCACCCACAGGACGGCTGGCTGAGTGAAAATCCTACAACCAGTGAAGAGTCTGAGACGCAGAGGAGTGGCGGAAGCAAAGTACAGAGGTACGAAGGCGCGCGCACGGGGCTCGGGGAAGGGCTGACGCCGGGGGAAGCGATTCTTTTCCAAAACGGAGAGAGCCACAAGTCCTCAGCAGCTCCGAACTCCAGTTCCAAGCGAGTTTCTAAGGACCCAGACACCCAGAGACTAGCACCAGGAGGAAATCCAAAACGGGTTTCTCTCAGCGTTGCTTGCAGTAATTACCGTGGGACACAGAGACCTGGCGTCTCTCAGTGCAGCGCTGAAAAGCGCCATAGCTGTTTGCTCCGCCCCGCCCGGCGAACTCCC
>PVJC01050115.1:0-11919 GCA_004026665.1 Murina feae
GTTTTATAAGGTTATCTAGTCTTGTAATCTCAGAATATCCAAGTTACGAATAAGATGAAATTACTTGAATTTCCTTTACAATACACAGCACATGCATTTCCAGTTCCAGGAACTCATTATTTGAATATTAGACAGTTCTTTGTATATTGAATCCAAATTTATCTGCCTCTAACCCTTAGGTCTTTACTGCAACCACTGGGTTGAACAATATGAATATAATTTATCTTCCATGTGACAACTCTTCAAATATTTGAGGAAATCTATCATGCAGGCCACATTCTTATCTCATTCCTTGCCTCTGTCCTCTCTGCTTAAGGCAAAACAACCCAGAAAGAATTGTTATTTATGAAACGGTGGCAAGAATTCTCACCAGTCTTGTTAAGTTTAGCAGCTTATCATTTATGTGATACACTTTCTTCTCTTTGGAGATCACTGTAAATATATTTCCTTATCTTCAGTTTTTAGAACTGATTTCAAGTAGATTATTAATACCTCCTCCTCCCCAGCCCAGTATCTTGAAATATAATTCATATGAATCAAACACTATGAATTCATCTAAGGGTTTGACAACTCTTAAAATCTCTAAACTCATCCGGGGTTATTTCAAGTTTTATTTTATTGTGGTAAGAACACAATATGAGTTCTATCCTCAATGAAACTTCAAGTGTACAATATATTCTTGTTGACTGTAGTTGCATTGTTGTACAGCAGGTCTATAGATCTGATTCATCTTGCTTAACTGAAACTTTATGCCTATTGAATAAATAACTCCTCATTTCTCCCTCCACCCAGCCCTTGGCAATCACCATTTCGCTCTCTGATTCTATGCATTTGACTACTTTAGATACCTTATATAAATGTAATCATGCAGTATTTGTCTTTCTGTACTGGCTTATTTCACTTAACATAATATCCTCAAGGTTCATGAATGTTGTTTCACATTGCAGAAACCCACATCTGTCAGAATAGCTATCATCAAACAAACAAAAAACAATTGTTAACAAGGATGTAGAGAAGTTGTAACCCTTGCACACTATTGGTGGGAATATAATGTGATACAGCTACTATGGAAAGCAGCATGGAGCTTCCTCAAAAAAATTAAAAATAGAACTACCATAGACCCCGCAATCTCACTTAGTATTCATCCCCCCAAATGAATCATCATTTCCAGGAGACATTAGCACTCCTTTCTATGTTCATTGCATCACTATCCACAATAACCAAGATGTGGAAACCGCCTAGATGTCCATTGGCAAATGAATGGATAAAGAAATGTGGTTGTGTACACACAAGGGATACTATTCCACCTTTAAAAAGAAGGAAATCCTGCACTCATCTTGAATTCTATACCTCCTCAGGTGCCTAGTCTAAAGAGGAATAAAATTCAAGCCCTTTTGTTCTCTTTGGCAGAAAAAAAATTAAATTACATTAAAAATAAACTATTTATTTATTTATTTATTTATTTATTTAATATATTTTATTGATTTTTTACAGAGAGCAAGGGAGAGGGATAGAGAGTTAGAAACATTGATGAGAGAGAAGCATCGACTAGCTGCCTCCTGCACATCCCCCACTGGGAATGTGCCTGCAACCAAGGCACATGCCCTTGACCGGAATTGAACCTGGGACCCTTGAGTCTGCAGACCGATGCTCTATCCAGTGAGCCAAATCACCTAGGGCAAAAAGTCAACAATTTTTAAAGTGTGTATGTGTGTGAGTGTGTATGATACATGTATGTTGCACCATTGACACAAAGCAATTGACCATGACCCGCTGATATCTTCATTATGAACATGATTAGGGCAGCCTTTCTGTGAGTCCCAAGTCATTTCCATACACCTCAGCTTCTTCAGATGCTGTTTTGATAGGTATGTGGCACTTAGTCATATCTGCCCTTGACTTTATGACTTTCCTCCAGCTTTTATATAATTCTTGACTGAAATTGTAAATTACACAACTGGAATCATGTCTTATAAGTACTTATAACGCTCATCAAATTTTTATTCTGTTTAGCTTCTTAGGCCCTAGGAACATGCCTCTTTTTTCTCTGATAGCCTTTGAAAGCCTGTCTCCTTTCAATTGACTCTAGTCTTCTCTTATGATTCTAGGGTTGCACAGTCATTTTTCTCCTATGTTTTATTTTGCTTTTAACCTTACAGCCAATTTCACCTTGTGAGTTTAAATTACACCCCTCTCTTCATTCATATTTTGAAGAGATACAATTTTTCAGGAAGTCAAGTGAAGAATTCATTAGGTATACTGTTGTTCCCAAGAGAGACTTCCTGCAGGTGGAGAAAGGATGGACCTCACCCGCCACTACTGTTTGAACTGCTTAAAAGTCCATGATTGACTACTAGGCCATTGGGTTTGAAGAGTGTGCTCAGGACTCAGGATTCAGAAGTTGAGCATATACTAGCACAGTTCTGCCCCCATATCAGCTACGTGACTTGGGACAACTTATTTTACTTTCGTGTTTAAATTTCCCAATACAAATAATAACAATATATGATGCACAATGTATTTTGTGAGCATTAAAAAAAGTGAGTATAGATAAAATACTTAGAATGATGCTGATTCACAACAGGCATCAGTAAGTGTTCGTTGCTATTATTCCAGCACAAGAAAGAGGCACTGTTGTGTCCTTAAGTAAAAAAAATCCCTTTCCTACCTCTAAAGCAGACCTATGGAACAGCTGGGGTGGACAGGACCATTCCCTTGTTCAGAATAAATGTATCACAATAGGATAAAAGATGCTACAAGCCAAACACCCTCACTATCCGATGTGTTCACTTGGGCAATCCCGGAACTTCCTAATACAATGCCTGGTACAATATAAGCATTCAATATCTATTTGATGAATGGGAATATAGGGACAAGAGTATTATCATCATAGTTAATATCGGGTACTTATTATGTATCAATCATCATGTTGCATGCCTTATATGAAATCTTCCATTTAAACACCATAAGGACCGTAAGAGTAAACTCTGCTGTATAAGTTTCAATGTAGAGATATAAAAATTTGAATTTGGAAAAGTCAAGTTACTAGTCCGCAGTCATACAGCTAATAAGGGATGGCACTAGGATTTGAACTCAGGTCATATCCTTTCTTTTTTTTTTTTTTTAAATAAATTTTTTTATTGATTTTTTACAGAGAGGAAGGGAGAGGGATAGAGAGTTAGAAACATCGATGAGAGAGAAACATTGATCAGCTGCCTCCTGCGCGCCCCCTACTGGGGATGTGCCCGCAACCAAGGTACATGCCGTTGACCAGAATCGAACCTGGGACCCTTCAGTCCGCAAGCCGACGCTCTATCCACTGAGCCAAACCAGTCAGGGCATATCCTTTCTTAAGATTCAAATTTTAAGACTGCAGTATATTGTCCTCCTTACTTTAACTTTCTAACTTTTTTTTTTTACTTAAAACACTAGCAAATGTAAGACAGTTGTCTGAAAGTACTTCCGAATTGGTCTTCCTTATGGAGTTTATTCTAATTCTCATGGAACAAGTGTTGGTTACTTGCATTACTCTCTAAGGGCTGCTCCATATATCCTTTTTTACTTCATCCCAAGGAGGAATGCCAACATTAGTCAAGGACATAATAGCATCCTCAAAATTTCACAATTTGGGCCACTGCGCTCAGAGGTGAAGCATTTAGGTGGAAAAGCAAGGTGTAGGTGGTGCTGTTTTCTTCTTGGTTCTGCATACTAGTTTGGTTCAAGGCTTTAAGGCATTGCAGGAGGACCGGGATATGGTACTAGGAAAAGGAGGCAAGCCTGCTGTCAATTCTGTCCTATATCTAGGGAAAACGGATCTTTTGTTCCTGGGCTTGGCCTCCTTACGTCCTCTTGAAATTTATTTGATAAAATTCAAAGGATAGATCAAAATGTGACTTAAAGGAAAGGCATCAAGGAAGTGGTTATATTATCTTTCGGTGTCACTAAGCCTGGCTCATCATAAGCTCTCCAGGGAAAATTACTAGTAAGAGTACTCAGATGTTGAGCTAATCACTGTGGCAATTCAGTTGACCAGGGGTTTGTTGATACTTCATATTCTGTCTTTTGTTTCTTCATTTGACATTTTAAAGCACATTTCTTCTTTTTTGAGAACAAATTAAAAACTGGAAGGAATAATAGACTCTGTAGATTTTTCTTACAGTATTTCTCCCCCTAGAAATTTTGCTTTTTAATAGAGAAAGACTTAGTTATTGTGTTTAGTCCTGAAAGATCATCTGGATTTTAGTTACCTGGATTTAGAACATCTCCAACCCAGATTTATCCAGCCATAGAGTCCTACCTTTATTGCTACAGTTCATAAAGTGAGTCTAAGATTTCTAAGGAGGTTAAATACTTTTCTATTGTGGTTGCAGTGGTAGGATGTCATGTAATCACGTAGACCTCTCACATTCAGGCTCACAGGAAGAAGAAAAGTATATCAAGGGATTGGAGGATTCCATTGCCAGGATGTATCGTACGCTTCCCAGAATGAATATATGCAATCACCTGTATTATGTCTCCTACAATTTTATTTTACCTTCACAGATGCCAATGCTAAAAATAAGCCTGATCTTTTTATATAAAAGTCTACAGTTCTAAAACATAGGCTCTGAGAGAGACCTAGTTATACTATTACTAATAGTTACACACATACTATTTATATATCCTTAAGCAAATTATTTAACTTACTTTAGCCTTAGTTTTTTCATATTTAAGGTAGGGAGAGGATAAACTTCATAGGCTTATGGTGAAAATTAAATAAGAAAATATAGAAATAAATTATTTGTATATTATTTTTACGCAAGGGATTTCATATAATTAGAAACAGATATCAATACCATTATAATGCTCATTTCAGTTAGATGTACCTGTACAGTCAGAGGAGAAAGTACTGTTCTCCCCAGGTTTAGCTCTATGCCAGGTCCTCAGTCCAGTATTGAGTCACCGAGGTTTACATTTCCAATGAAGTTCTACCAATCTTTATGCCACTGTGCAGTAAAGGAAGAACATTTATCCCACAGCACCAAGTGGGCCATAAACAAAATAGAGGGAAAGCAAAGATTGGTTCAGCTCTCGCTCCCTTGTTCTTTGCGTGGGCTCCTTCTCCCTTTTCCTATTCCTTTGCCATAGCAGACTGACCTACTTTTGAGCTTGACATTTCAGCTAGAATGCTTTAAAAAGCAATCAGACCCAATCAGAAAGGATATGTGTACCCCTACGTTCATAGCAGCACAATTACCCATAGCTAAGATTTGGAATCTGCCTAAGTGTCCATCAGCAGATGAATGGATTAGAAAACTATGGTACATCTACACAATGGAATACTATACTGCTGTAAAAAGGAAGGAGTTCTTATCATTTGCAGCAGCATGGATGGAACTGGAGAGCATAATGCCAAGTGAAATAAACCAGTCGATGAAAAAAAAATACCACATGACCTCACTCATTTATGGATAATAATAACCATTATAAACTGGTGAACAAAAGTAGATACAGAGGCAGAGCAGCATCAAACAGACTGTCAAATTACAGCAACAAGGACAGGGAGGGTTGGGGAGGGGTAATAGATCAACCAAAGGACTTTTATGCATGCATTTAAGCGTAACTAATGGACACAAATCACTGGAAGGTAGGGGAGGCTGGTGGAAGGGCAGGAAAAAAAAGAGATATATGTATTAATCTTTGTAATATTTTATGTAATAATAGTAGCCCATTGCAGGAAGATTCCTGCAAGAATAGGGCTTCCTGAGCCAGAGCAAAGCAGAGAAGGGAGCAAAGCCTGCCTCGGCTGGCTCCTGTCTCTGCTGCCTCCCATCTCTGCCGCCCCCTCTCCCCCCCCACTTCTCTCTCCCTTCTTCACCATCTCCACTGCCTCAGCTCCGTTCCCTTCTCCACCACTTGGCTTCCTTCTACGCTGTTTTTAGTCTTCACTCTCCTCTGTATGCAAATTAACCACCATCTTTGATGGGTTAATTTGCATACAGTAGCTCTGATTGGCTGGTGGACATGGCTTGGCTGGTGGATGTGGCTTAGATGTCTCAGAGTGATGTTTAATTTGCATATTACTCTTTTATTAGAGTAGATAGCAATCAGAAATTACTTGTCACACTCACCAAGTGACTGCCAAACTTTTATACTACAATTAGTTCATCTATACTAGGAAGGTGAAGGGTATTAATATCTCAACACATTAGCTCCCTCAGATAACAATTTTGAGTTTTATGTAAGTGTCTCTAGGAACTTTACTCAAGAAGAAAAGTAATTTAGTGAATGAGAGTTTTAGCAAACCATAGAAAGACATTTCAGTGTTTATGTCGGGGGCCCTAAAGTAACACAGCTGAGATACCAGCCACTCTGCTGAAACACTGCTGGCCCAAACTAGAGGACCTTGAGGAGTTTATAGTTTTGAATCCAAAATACCATGATTTATCTAACATGAAATGCCATTGATAAGATGCATCATTATTTTATGACAATTAAGAAAGATTATTTTTAATTAAAAAAAGAAACTATGACCACTGTTTACTCAATTTTAACTTTAGTCTAGCTAAAAGAAATATAGATTATTTAGACAGAGGTTCTTATCATACATATGTATCTATTAAACAAAAACCTTCCCGATCAAAAATTGTCCTAAGAAAGGATTCGTTGAGTCACATGTTAGCCAGAAAAAGGACCAGGTCCTGGGGCATGCAGTCTAAACCACCCGCAGGGCTGGATGAAAACAAGCATGTCCATTGTCCTAGACTTGCGGGGTGGGGACTCTTTCATACAATTAGTTTCTGAAAGAAAGATGTAATTCGTTGTGAAAAAATTTAGATTGGTGATACATAAGGAGGGTGGAAGATAGTGAAGTTCTGGGTTAGGTAAAGGGCCCACAGGGAAGAAATATTTTTGCTGCTGGATTGGTCGTGGGCAACAGATTAGCAAACGCATGCATAAGCGGGATGCAGTGGCATTTGGTCGTCAGCTATTCTTCCTAGACAATGACTAAGATAGCCGCCTGGAAGTTGATTCATCTTCAGAATGTGAATGTGAACATTCTCTTGTTGTTTTGTTTCTTCCTCCTTCTCTCTGGCCTGCTGTAATTTAACTTAGGACATCTCAGAATTTTTATCTTAGCATTTGCCCCCTTTCATCAAGATCTTTTGCAGAAAGCATCACTGATGAACATCTACATGATTTCTTAAATTATGCTTAACTGGCTGCTTTATGTTCAGGGAATTGTCCCACATTACTAGGAAGCCTAATCCCAGAAGGTTGTGTCTCACAGAGGGAAACCTCAGGGTTACAGCAGGTGATGAGATATTTTAGGCCAGTTAGGAAGAACAAGAGGGTGAGAAAGAGAAAGAGGTTGTCATCAGCCAACCACCAAGGAAGATCTTTAATTTGTTTTGAGGAGTATCTCCTCCTGGAAATGGCTAGTTCAATCTGTTGAACAAGCATAATGTTAGCTGGAGTCTGGTCCATGGATTCACATAACTGGGAGAAACAGCAGGTATAACACTTAAAGACTATAACGATAAAGTAAAGGAGAATTATTAAAGCAATGAATAATGTTCCAAAAAATAATGAACTCCTCCCTGCTGGCAACCAAGTAAAAAGGCCACTAAATACATTAAATCCTGATCCTCTGGTAGCGACTTAGAACCATGGCAAGTAGCTTCTTTTCTGATGCTGTATAATGGCTTTATACTTCATGAGGGGTTTTTATGTATATACAGCAAGATGTAGTAATTCTCATGCATATGCCTCATCGTTCTGTTGATATATATTCTAGAGAAATTCTATTGTCTAATACAATTTACATAAATGAATCTGAAGATATTTTCCTTGTTGGCTATTTCTTTGGCGGCAATTTCAGCAATTTACTCTGTTTTTTTTTGGTAAGTTTATAATTATGTATTCATTTATTGCAATGCCTGCTCTTTTCTGGGATTGGTGCCAATTATTGAATACTCTTGACTCTGTGCACTACCAATTACACATTTTGACATTTGAAGTGGGATTAAAGATGACATCCAATACTGAGTTATCTTTCCAGACAGAAATTAAATAGGAAAAAAGAAAACAATAAATATGGTGAGTACTTGGTCTCTCATGTTATTTGTGAGATGGGAAGGAACTAAAATAAGTAAAAAAAAAAAATGAAGGTGTAGATTACATGGACCTGGTCCAGGATCTTGGGCTAGCTGTCCATAACAGATGTCATCTGTCCACTTCCTAATAATTTTTTTAAATTTCAAATCCTCTGTTGCTGCACATGGATTGGTTAGAGTACTTGACATGGACCTCTTCATCTTGTATATTTTCCAGTATCAAGGTGTGTTTTCCAGTATAAGTAATCTCCTAGTTAGAAATTGTGGCATTTAAGTCCTTTGTCTCCTTTAATTAATTAATCGGATATTAAAAGCAGAGAAAGATAAGTGCAAAGTTTCGGTAAGGCTGCTGGGAACCCTCTAAGCAAGGTATCAGGCTGCTTTCCCTTGGAGGCTTTTGTCAGTCAATTTTTGTTCCTTGAAGCTGCCTGGTCACATCTATGACTGTGCATGCTTTTCTCAAACATTCCAGTCAAAGCCTTGATAACATAAACAGTTTCCAATTTCCTGTTACAAGAACAGATTCTTATTGAACTTATGTTAATTATAGGAGAGTTTTTGTATTCTTACACAGGTAAGCTCATATTCAAGGGATATAGAAATAGGTTCCACCTCTTGATGAGAAGAACTACTAAATATGCTGGCTATTTATTAAGTCTACTGTAGCCCAGCCGGTGTTGTCCAGTGGTTGAGCATCAACCTATAAACCAGGAGGGCAGGGTTCAAATCCTGCTCAGGGCATATGCCTGGGTTGCTGGTTCAGTCTCCAGTAGGGGGCATGCAGGATTCTCTCTCACCATTGATGTTTCCATTTCTCTCTCTCTCTTCTTCTCCCTTCCTCTCACAAATCAATTAAAATATTTTTTAAAAAAAGAATAAGAAAATCTCACAACAGTCCAATTAGGCATTTATAAATTATTCTCTGGCTTTTAAGTAAATTGAGACCCAAAAAGTATATAAGTAGCTGTCCAACTTCACTTAACTAACAAATTCCATAATCTAAAACTCAAACACAGAATTTCTGATTCTAACCTCATTGCATGAGGCCACCCTACACTCCAGGAAAAAATGCTTTCGTGAAAACTCAAGATATGATTTTTGGCTGATTGACATATTGGTGCTACCATTGCTAATAATGCCCCTTGGTCCTTTCCAAATCAGTGAAGATGACTTTCCTGAGAAGTTTCTGAGCTAGGGGAAATAGGTGGGCTTTCTTGTCACCCTGAATTACTTGTGTCAGAATATTAATAAGTAATATTATGTTTATTAACAGGAAATAAGTCTCAGATTTGAACATGAGCTATAAGAAGAGCAGAAAAAAATTCACTCTTCCTTGAAGCACTCTTTATCTTTTAAGAACAAAATGAAACCTTTCAAACATACAAAACGAAGAGTTAAGTTACCTTTATGTAATAAGAGTCTCCCATATAAAAATGCCAATGGAAAATTACTACCCGGAGCTGAGCTGCACACCCAGATCCGTCTCATTCCATCCAAATCTCTTGTCCTGTGCACCAATGCATACCACCACCAGAGGTCATTTGCAATTGCTCTTTTATGAACTTCGGGAAGAGAGAAAAAGAGTTAGAGGAGGGGCTGGTGACAAAGCACTAACGCGCACAGAAACCCAGGGTTCGGCGTGGCTGTAGCACTCACCTGGTGCACCTCTGAAAGGGGGCTGTGGTCCACACTGTCAGAGACCAAAGATTTTCAGATCCGGAAAAGCAGTCACTATGGCCAAACAAATCCTTAATATTTAGCCTTATCTTTCTATTCTCTTTTTGTTTGGTTTCCATGGCAACCTACTGGGTAATTTCATGTATGTGCTGAAGGCAGGTGATTGTTTTTGCTTAGCTTGAGAGGGAGAAAGCAGTCTGAGAAAGGTCATTTAGAAGAAGAAATCTCATTTTATGTTGTGGGAGGTATAAGCTAAGATCTTTAAAAATAACAGTTAATTTCTCAGATTTTGTCACAAGCATTAACTGAAACTAAAATTGAAATTAATTATAAGAAGAGGAGGAGAAGGAGGAGAGAGAGAGAGGGAGAGAGAAACAGAGAGAGAGAGAGAGAGAAAGAGAGAGAGAGGGAGAGAGGGGGAGAAGGGAGAGAAGATAAGAGAGAGGGTGGTGCAGAAAGGAAGACAGGAATAAACACAGCTGTGCTCAGAAGAAATAGCTAAATTCTAGCCATTTTCCCTGCTTGCCTTCATACTCGCAGGGCATTCATCTACTTCCCCTCCTCTCTCTCCCTTTCTCCTCCTTCTGCTCCCTTATTTCTGCTCTGTCACTGCAGTGAAGCAGGAGACAGGCTGTTGGACTTGTAGGAAAGCCATGTCCCCCGTCACCCCTCAAGTCCCCCTCCCGCCAGAGGCCAGTTCCACAGATCTAGAAAGTCTACCTTCCACCTCAGGTGCCTCCCATTGTCTGCTTCTCTGTCTGAAGGCTTTCTCCACATAGAGGTGGATTGCTCTATCTGTGAGCAGGACATTCCGAAAGTACAGGTGATCTAATGTCACCCCAGAAATGCCTGTGAGTAAAAGTTCCCTTTTGGCACACATCTTGATGGAACACTTCTAAGGGGGAGTCTACATGGCTCCTCAAATGGACACCAGTGAGAACAAGGTCAGTTGTCCAAAGCCATAATCCTCTCACTAATCTACCTTCCTGGAGCTCCTCCCCTTCTCTGTGTCATTTTTCCTACATTCTTACTTGTGTATCCTAACTAAATAGTTGCTCCAAAGTCTTCATTTTAAATGAATGAGACTGAGGACACCAAAGTATCTCCTTCTTGGCATCAACATATGCAAGAAATCTTCTATAATAAAAGCAAAACATGCAAATGTGACCATTACCACCAGCCAATCAGAGTGGCTGTATGCAAATTAACCCAGCCAAGATGTAGGCCAACAGCCAATCAGAGCGGCTGTATGCAAATTAACCCAGCCAAGATGGAGGCCAACAGCCACGGAACTTGAGCAAACCAAAGGGTTCTGTTGCAACTGCCTGCCTATGCTGGCAGTTGGAAGTGGCACCAGGGCACCAGGGCACCAGGAAGTGGGAAAGCAAGATGGCGGGCCGGGGAGCGGGTAAGAGGTGGCAGGGGGTCGGCGGCCTGCTTGGTGGGCTTCCCAGGCCCTTTGTGGGGCATCGGGGAGCAGGAAAGAGGCAGCAGGGGGTCGGCAGCTTGCTTGGTGGGCTTCCCAGGCCCTTTGTGGGGCACCGGGGAGCAGGAAAGCAAGGCTGCAGGGGCCGGGGTCCTGCTTGGCAGCTCCCCAGACCCCTTGGCGGCAACCGGGAAGTGGGAGAGGAAGGCAGCAGGGGACGGGTGAGTGGGAAAGAGTTGGCGGCCTGCTTGGTGGCTTCCCAGGTCCCTTCCAGGGATCAGGGAGCAGGAAAAGGATGGCCTGACCACGAGGCGGGGTTTTCCCTGCTTTCTGGTGGCTGGAGGAAGATGGGCAGTAGGCAAGCTTGGGAGGCAGGCAGCACCCAGCCCTGGCCACAGCTCAAAAAAGAGAACAACATGCAAGGGAGGGCAAGAGTCTGAGAGATCAACAGAGGGGGTGCCTGCTCCAAGCCTCCACAGTGTGCCTGGTGGCAGGTCCCCAGCAGGTAGACACACACAGGAGGACTGCTCTGAGCCTCAGATGCAGCTGGGGGCAGGTCCCCAGTGGCCACACATACACACACACACACACACACACACACACACACACACAAAAGGCGCCTGGCAGACTGGGGCCATCATAGGACATCCACTGAGGGGTCCCAGACTGTGAGAGGGCACAGGCTGGGCTGAGGGACTCCCTCCACCCTGAGTGCACAAA